>OZ022252.1:15917143-15947143 GCA_963978915.1 Caenorhabditis parvicauda
AGTGCAAATGATTTGTATTGTTGAAGGAATGAAAGGAGGTTTTATCGGCGATGGACCTTTGATCATCATCGTCTTGTCTCGTGTTTGCAGAGGAAGACACATAAAATAATCTCGGCCGGAGGTTTTCCGGTCATCGGATGTGCCTTGTCTTACTTACTAGGGCATATTGTGGTTACATATAAAGGCAATTAATCAGTGAACGAGCGAATTCTCTATAGGAGGGTCACATAGTTACTGTTTCACATGGCCTACTTTGTTATTTTGGGAAAGAGAGTGAGAGAGAGAGAGAGAGAGAGAGAGAGAGAGAGAGAGAGAGAGAGAGATTCTGTAAAATAAAAGTTTCAACTTTCAATCTGTTCGAAAATTTCTGATTACCTGAAACTTAGATAAATAAACCAAAAAAGGCATGCACTGGGCCTTCAGAAGTACAAGAGAGGTACTGCAAAGAAGAGAGGAGAGGACAAATGTACTACATATCTTCCTTGAGTACGATACGAGAAATGTTGGTACGAACGTCCTGGTTATCTGATGTCTTAATGGTGGTGTGGTGGTGGGAGGTGTCCCGATTCACCAAGATAAGGTCTAAGATTGGTGGCGGGCGGAAGACTACTGTAATCAACTACAATAACCTAAATTGCGGTCGTTTACAACACATTGACACTTGTGCGGTAGATTCTTTGGAATGTATGGGAATATTATAAAATGCATCCTGGGTTTTTTTACAGTAGATTATTAATTTAAATTAAATATCACAGCACATATATCGCTAGAAGCATGGCCGTTTTCAAACGCGCTCTAATCTCAATTTTGCAGAATGAGTACGGTAGGGTCGGGACTCTAACAACGAACAGTTAGATCTTCGTGGATTTACATTATTATTCTTACTTTCAGTCCATTGAAATTAAAGGCTCTTTACGTAAACCGTTCTTGTATTTCAAGACGAAACTGCTACGGTACTAAGTACCCGATTTACGGAGGCCAGACTTTTTTACAGGTAGAGTAAGCTTTGTGCACAGGTTTTATGGAGCAGTATTAAGTCGGAAGTTGAATTTTCAAACGAAATTTGGAATTTAAAAAATGAAATTTGCTTTTGCGCACTTCTTAATTTTGCACGGCCTCATATAAAAATATCTCCGAAAATGCGCAAAACTTTATTTTTATATGAAAACTTCATAACTTTTCCTGCTTAGCAAAACTAGCTAGGGGTTAACTAACGAAAAATGAAAAAAAACAAAATTTAAGGAATGTTATTTGTAGCCGAAAGACAGTAGGGTAATTAAGAGCTCGACTGGTTCTTTAACTATTTGCACTAATCTTAACCTCGCGTGGCATACGGAAAGGTAAATAGAATGTGAGATGGGACGAGATGACTGGACATTCACTTGTTGCAAGATTTAAATGAACAGTTGTTCTGACGCTCGAGGGCATAAGACTCATACAACACGGAAAACATTCTATTCTTTTACTCGAAATCAGCACACATATCTAGCAAAACGTCTGACCGATTTCAAGCACGCGCCAGTCGCATTTTTTTAAAATGAGTACGGTAGGAGTCGGGACTCTCACAACGAACAGTCAGATCTTTGTGAATTGAAATCATTATTCTTACTTTCAGTCCATCGAAATTAAACACGCATTACTTTTACGTTCTTGTTTTTCAAGGCGAAACTGCTACAGTACTAAGTAACCGATTTACGGAGGTCAAACTTTTTTACAGGTACTTTTCGCAGGGCTTCCTTTTGTCTATCGATTTCTTTTGAACTTTTCCCCTAGTAACTTGAAATCAACAGAAAATAAATATTAGTAGGAAGTTCTTTCAGTACTGTTTTTTAGTACCAATAATGAGAAGTAGTACGAGTGATCAGACTTGTATTTCTTTCAACAGGATCTTCTCCAGTCAAATCCCTCTGGTTATGACCCATCCTCATTCATGTTCTTTTGGTTTCCATTCTCAATAGCTCATTTTACTCTAAACATAACATTAGCGGACACTGTTCTCTTTCAAAGTGACTCGTAACAAATTCATCTGAAGCAGTTCTTACCTGTGCTCGAATCAAGTGAGTAGTCAGTACATTTTCGGGATACTGAAATAACTGACCATTATGAAAAAAAAACAGTCATTCTCTAGGGTTTCATGTAGTACATACATTTTAAGACTCATCTTGATAACTTCAGATGTATCCATATATGGAGAACAAATTTGACAAAAGTAACTCTGAATAATGTGAATAACTTTTCTGCCGGATACTGTAGTGAACATCATTATTTCCCATATTGTAGCGAATATCAATATGTCTTGCAGATGAACCTGCTCATCCCGCTTCTTCTTCTTCTCTCAACGGCAGAATGCTACCAGCCAAGGAAGTATATCATAAACCTTGATGAGCACCCTTCACAACGTTGGAATGAAGTGATCAGAGATCATCTGGAGTACCTCCCAGGATTCGTCGAAGAGGGAAAGTTAGTTTTGAGCGTCGTCAGAGGTGGGTTTGCGCAGTGTGGGAGTTTTCACACCAGTAAGTAAATGTCTGACTTTCGAAGTTCCTGTATTCAAGTAGGTCAAATTTAGGGCTCGTTCAAGCAAACCGAAAAAAAATCTTTGACTCTTTTTTCGAAAGATCTTACAGTACTAGGGTTCAGAGCAATCGTGTCTTCGAGTTCTACAGTTAGTAACAGAAATCAAATAGGCTGATCTTGGCCATTCAATTTCGACACACACAACTTGCCATCAATCAAGCCGATAAGATCAAAATTCGAACAGTAATCTGATTTTTCGCGCGCACAGACCGTAATGAATCAGTCATGTTGAAGAATGTTCTTGATTCTATCTTGCCAATGTGACAGAAAGTGACCACAACGTTCAGGAAATACATCCCATCGTTCGCACAGCCCGTCGTCTTCTGGTTATCCGAGAAGTTGATCTACCTGTTTGACAGAGTTTACAGAGAGGAATTGAGAGGTCAATTTTTAATTCTGTTCATGTTATACTGTGGTACTACTACAGTAACCAAGAATACTGTAGTCCTTTATCTGTAGTGATAACTCGTTCGATAAAGCTTGTGGGGAGGAGTTGAGAGATAATTTTTAGGCTATTCGTGTTATACTGTTGAGCTACAGTAACTAATGATACTGTATTGAGCGAGTTACTGTAGTCAGTGGATGAAGCTTATAGAGAGGGGTTGGGAGGTCATTTTTGAGGCTAATCATATTGTACAAAAGTGCTATGGCAACGAAAATTACTGTATTGAGCAAGTTTTGGTGACAATTGATACTGTATTAATCACTTGTTAGTCGAAGCTCATGGAAAGAAGTTGAAGCTACAGTGGTCATCAATACTTCATCAACCAACGGAACCATTGAAATTCTAGTGCCTCTCTCTCCCTCTATACAATGTTTAGTGTTACAAAAATAAAATATCGAGATTGTTTAAAAGTCATACAACAATCTTTCCTACTGTACCGAACAAACTACAGTACTTCTAGTTACTGTACCGAGAAAGCTACAATAATCCCTGATGTTGTTTCAAGAGACCTGTAGTATCTTTTACTGTATTCAACATGTTATCGTAATCATATATGATTATTGTAGATTCTATTTTATGGTGGAATCTACAGTAGTCATCGATACTGTATTCAGGAATCGCGCTCGAGTCAGGACTTCCACTGGGAGAAGTTGTCGGATTCAACATCCTCTATGACATTACTGCTTTCAACAGAAAGAAGTAAGTAGTCTCAGGCATGATCAAACCTACGTGTCTAAATTACAAGAATTCTTTCTGATCAACTACACTATTCAGCATCCTCGGCTCACTTGGTTGTACGTCTATGGTTGTAGAGACCTCTCGTGGAGAAATATATCATGGGCGAAACCTTGACTATGAAATGACCGATCTTCTGAAGAACATTACGATCTATGCCGACTTCCAGAAGAATGGAACTGTGAGTAGCAACGCGGTCGCGCTGCGTGTCTATTGACAGGAATTCAGACCATCTACTCCGGCATCACTTTCGCCATGTATAATGGTCTTTTGACTGGTCAACGACCAAAGAAGTTTTCAGTTAGTTTGAATGCAAGATGTTCCGAATGACCTTTGCAAAGATAAAAAATCGATTCCAGATTCTGGAGCATACATCGACAACATTCTGATGGAGTTATACACAAGATTTAGAAGACCGATCAGTTATCTTATTCGTGAGGTTGGAGATCGATTTAATAGAGAAAATAACATCATTTTTGAAATTCGAAAACTATGATTTTTCAGAATTTCCCATCGTTCACATGTGTTTTAATCAAAAAATCATTTTCATTACGAAAATTGCATGAAATTATCATTAGGTTCCTAACGCTAACTGTATACGGCAATTCTAAAGTTTGAACAATTTTGAGTCGTTCTCAGAAAATTTCATAGTTATCATTACCGAAATTCCTCGATTTCTCAAACCGTTCGAAATTTATGAATTTATGAAGGACAAAATAAGTTTTCGTGGGAAACTACGAAACTAACTATGCAAAAAGTTTTTAAATGAAGAAATAGATTTTCAAAACGAAATTTTTAAGGTTCTCGAAACAGAAGACTCATTCGAAGGCGCTCTTGACAGATTTTCTTCACAAAAACTCGTCGCACCAGAATACCTCATCCTGGCCGGAACCAAAAGTGGCGAAGGAGCATTAATTTCGAGGTTCGGTACGGAGTGTCAACTGGATTATCGGTTTCAGAAATCGATGGTCCGCAGCGCAAGTTACAAGGCTTCAGCCTGAATACGGAAGATGGTTTTTGGTCGAAACTAATTTTGATAACTGGAAAGAACAAGGAGACGAAAGACGGTTTCCTATCCTTTGAATACTCAAAAATGTAGTTTTTCAGACTAACAGCTATCAGAGAACTGAAGAACGCGGGAAGAACGAATTTTGATGAATTGACTTTGAATTCAGTTCTCAACACAGTACCTGTGAGAAATAATTTGACAATCTTCACGTCTGTCATTTCTCCATCAAGACCAGAACTCATGTATCATTGGACTAACATCTTGAACCGCTAATCATAATTTATTCTATTTACATGCTGAATAAAAGATGTCAAAAACTCATGCAACAGGGTCGTCCGTCGAATTTGTCTTCTTCTTTATAATAACCAAATGACGTCCCGTCTGACTGATTTCAAATGTGAAATCATCACAGACAGCCTAGGATCACCACATAAATCGCGAGAAATAACATGAAAATACCTGAATTGTGTGAATCTTGAACTTGTCGATGGCCGGATTCCTTGTTTCAGAAGCTAGATGAAGTGCAGTCATGGCAATCCGAGAAGCTTCGCCATGTGCGTTGGAGATGGTAGTTTTCATCTGAAAAAACATTGATTATTTCAACAAAGAACAAAAACTCACAATTTCATGACCGTCGAGCACAATATATCCGATCAAATTTGGAATGGAGTCCAAGTTGGAAAATTCAATTTTCTTTCCGCTCACAATCTTGTTTCTTTTCATTCTGAACACGTGAGCGTGAGTAACAGTAATGAGAAATGATGAAAAGAAAAAAGTAAAAATTTTAAAGATTAAATCGACACCATGAGCGCACGAAACTTTTGCAAATAGTGCATACTTTTAAAATTGTTTTATTTTTCTTTTTAGTTTAGCTCATGAGCTCACCTACCCTATTTCGTTAGCTTTATATTCTGTAATTTCAGTTTAAATGTAATTTTGATCAGATGTATAGTAAATGACTGAGTAGGAAAGCGTACTGAACTTCTCATTCGAAATGCTTTACTCTACGTGAATTCTCTTGACCTGTTGAAATCGATAATCTCATTATTCTGAGTGCAATTGTGTATGAACATAATCTGGATTTCCATAGCAACAAGTAGGCACCTGTCTCTGCTACAATCACCAAAGAGAAATATAGTTGTGTCGGATGAATCTAAAAAGTTGCACCAGGCGAGGTGGATGCCTCTGGTACGCTATTCAGGTAACTTTTTGATATTTAAAAGAAATGAATCATCACAATCAATCCTGTTCAATATGATTTCGGCTTTTCAGGCAGTACGATGGTTTCCGACTTTTCTGGTTGGAGCAATTCTCAGCTGGGGTTATTATGCCTATGTTTATCAAATGTGTTATCGTGAGTTTTCATTTTCTTTAAAAAAAAAACTATAACGCTTCCGGAAACAGAGCTTAGTTTCCAAAAAGAAAATTGAAAGTTTTCTGTGTTAATAATGCCTTATTCATTTTTTGTGAGTCTTGTTAACTAAATTATTTCTCTACGTATAATTTTTTAAATATAGTTTTTTCAAGAAAAACAATTCACTAATCGATTTTCTAAATTCTCCGTGTTTCCATTATGATTCATAATTTTTGGAGATACATAATTTCGTTTATTGTTATTAGTACAATTGTGTGAATTTATACAAGACCAAAAACACCATAATTTTCCGTTTTGATCTTTTCCCAACAAATTTTCAAATATCAAAATCCTCGTTTTGAATATTCCGTGTTCTGAAAACGATTTTTAGTTTCTTGAACTCCCACCGTCAACTCTGAAAATTTGCTAGAAGCAAGATAACTAAATTTTCAGTAACCATCTCCAACATATTCCAACAACTGATATACTTGATTGTTTTTCATCTGTTACTAATCATGTTGGTCTGGTCGTATTATCAGACGTGTATGACAGATCCAGCCAGTCCTCCCGAAGCGGTTCGTTTTAAATATGAAAAATGATTATCGAAAAAAATTCGCAAGATCATTGGATTTTGACCAGGATTGAGCGGAGGTACTGTGTTTTATGTGTTAGATTGACATCTAGTGTGAGTAAACATGAATTAAAAATACCCTGGATGACTATTTTTCAAAAATCATGTCGATAGTTATTTATAGCTTCACTTCTAGTTCAAAAGTTCTACTTCATAGAGTTTCTGAACGAATTCTGACATTAATCATTTCAGTTCTTCTACAACCCCGATGACGAACAAGATTCGGCTATTCAGTTAATGGAAAATCACGTTCAGGTTTGTTTCCTTGTTCCCCTAAAATTTAGTTTCTTAAAATATTTTTTTTAAGTTGGAAAAATGTGAATATGTGACCATTTCAGAAACAAAGTCCACTTTTACAAATAAAATTGGATATTGGTTCGGAGTTTTCTCCATTGTTTGCGAAAATTGATGTCATTTTCAGTTATTTCGAAAATTGGCTTTTTTTGAAAAAAAAACCAGAATTGCATACAACTACCGAAATGAATTATGTAGAGGTATCAAAAAATGTTCAGATGCTGCTCGAACGATACGTGAATTTAAAACATCTTCCTGTGTTTTCGACTGGGTTCGGCGGAGGTTCAAACTTTACTCTCAATTCCACTTGAAATGAAATTTTCAGAAATTAGGTACTGCGAGAAATGTAAGTGCATCAAGCCGGACAGATCACATCACTGTTCAGTGTGTGGAACTTGTGTCCTGTAAGTATTCAATTAATATCATTTTATTGTTGAAATTTTTCAGACGATTTGACCATCACTGTCCATGGGTCAACAACTGCGTCAATCACGCGAATTACAAGTTTTTCGTCTTGTTTCTAGGGTGAGTGTTTTATCTCTGTTGTGGTTCAAAAATTTGGAGAATACCTTCTTGAAATTAGAATGTAATGTTTTTTTAACTTCTCTTTCTAATCGTGCTTCTTTTAATTGCCTTTTCTCGTTTATAATATGCTCTTTTATCCCAACTTTCTTGTCATGAAGTGATTAGTCTTATTTTCATAATGCTAGAATTTCTATTTTTAAAGCTTCAATGTGTGCTTCAATATGACTAACTCGACATTTCCCCGAGAAGTCTTAAAGAATTACTAGCTTTTCGATTTAAAATCATCAGAAAAATTTAGAACTAGTTTTGAATCACTCCAGCTAAAACTTTTATTATAAAAATCTATAACTCGGAAACCTCTTGGAGAAATATGCACTCGCCAAAATATTCAAGCTATGACTTCCAGATATGGTTTCACATTCTGCTTATGGATCTTCTTCACTGATCTTCAATTCTTTATCGCCTTCTGGCAGAGAGAGTTACATGGTGGTCCGCTTGATGTGAGTTTTCAATTTGAAAAAAAGAAATTTATCTTGTGAAGACATCAAATTTGAGGGTTTTTCTCTACGAAAAGGTGAATTGATGAACTCGATTATTTTGTAAACTCTTAATTAACTCTTATTTCCAGGCGAATCTCCACTTGCTCTTTCTGACCTTTGTGTCAGGAATGTTTGCCGTCTCTCTATCCGTACTGTTCTTCTACCACCTCTGGCTGACGTCAAAAAACCGGAGTACTGTTGGTGAGTTAATTTTATGACTATTTCACACGCCGTAGTAGGCTGTAATTCTGAACTCCCTGTTGATTGAATATAATGCTTTTGGACGAAATGTTTTAACTCGGATAGTATGTCGAAACTTCTTAAATGGTGATGATTGGAGGTATTTTTTGAATAATTAAAAAATCAAACTCTTGAATTTGAGAAGTCTGTTGAAAAGCGGCGGCGTTTCCTGTTGAGACTTTATCTCACATTTTTTGCAACAATTCAATTCTCGCCTTGAATTGTTGCAAAAAATGTGAGATAACTAAAACAGTTATTTGACAACAAAAAGCGAAAAATTAGAGCAAATCGTGGAGCGTGAATGCCGCATAATGTTTTTCAAATAGGCGAATTGCGCGCTGCTACACGGCCGGGCTTTTGTTTTTTCGAAATATCCTCAACATTACCGTTCTGAAACTGGTCATTTTGGTTTTATAGAAAAAAAAAACGGCAAAGAAAGGCTCGTGCAGAATGACACCAATAACACTATTCCAGAATCCTTCCGATCGCCGATAATCAACGGAGTGTCGGACAAAAACGCCTACAACCATGGCATCAAAGCCAACTACATTGAAGTTTTCGGCTCCGATCCATGGTACTGGTTTCTGCCGATATTCACAACGTGAGTTTTTCGGTTATCAAAGTATGCACACTGTTCCTTATGCACTCCCCCTGAATTTTCCACATGCACTGTACCTAAGGGGACTAGGGATTTTGCGAATTTATGAGTAGCTAGTGCATTCACTGAGATCTCATTTCAAAATGGACAGGAAACGCATATAGAGAATGAAGTTTTCAATGGATTGTTGAATGCACTGTTACACGTTCCGAAGTTCATTACTAGATTAAAACGTGACGACATGAGGAGTAACTAGTGCATTCATTGAGATTTCGTTTCAAACTGAACGGGTGAACGCATGAAGACAGTAAGAAATGAAATGGTGCCTTATGCGCTGTTACACGTTACGAAGTTCATTAAAAGAGTAAAACGTGATTTCTCATTTCAAACTGATTGTAAGTTAACACTAAAAATGAAAAACGAATTTATGCACACGCTTCATTGAAAATGACGACTTTATACATTCACCGAGAATCAATTTCTAACTGATTTCACGTTAACATTGGAAATGACAACGAAGTGTTTACACTTTCTACTTCTTTTCAAAGTAGAGCATGAACGTGCTTGTTACCTACACAACGGAGGCTCCATTGGCACGTTTAGGCGTAGATTTACTATTTTTAGTTTTGTGCTTCTAGTAGTTTTAGTAGATGCTTTCACTGCTTGTGAGAGGTTTTTCACATCATTTGGCATAGTCTCGATAAGACCCATATACGGCTGAAAATTCCGATGAGAATTCATGATATTCAATGATTTTTATCAATTTAAAAGGTGAATTTTTGATAGAAATAAAGTGGCTAATTGACTAACAATCAGGTCCTGGCGCTTCTAAAGACTTGTCGTAAAGGATGAAATTCAAAACAAAAAAATCCCACGACACCCGTCGAAAACCTCTCATATTGCAGCCAAGGTGATGGGTCGACCCATCCAGCTCCCGCTCCCGCAGCTTCCGCCACCTACTCGAACGACTATTCGGTGACGCTGAGCGTGAAAGAAGGCGGAGAAGAAGATGGTGTCGCCACCACTAACACTCAATCCAACTATTCTGCACTAGCTAGTAACCACACGTCGGGTAACCTTTTTCACGGCAACATTAGAGTTTGGAATCCCGCTTGACTGTAATTTCTATGTGGCAGACACGTTGCATGATTTTGTCCAATCATTGGTTAACGATTGGCTATCCTCTTTTCGTTAGCGTTGGCGAGTGAAAAGAGGATAGCCAATCGTTAGTCTATGACTGGAGACTTGCCCATCCCTAATCGCGTTCTCGCTATGTCTGTGATGGCTCCACAGGTGTGGTACTGCCAAGAGAACTTTTACGTATCCACGGCGAGTAACCGCCTCTACTCTAGAAACTAAATACCGTTGATATGAAGTTCATAGGTCGTTGATAGCAGTTTATGAAGTTCATAGGTCGTTGATATAAATTTATGAAGTTCATAGGCCGTTGATAAAAATTTATGAAGTTCATAGGTCGTTGATAAAAATTTATGAAGTTCATAGGTCGTTGATAAAAATTTATGAAGTTCATTGGCTGTTGATAGGAACTTCATCGGCTGTTGATATGAACTTCATAAGCTGTTGATATGAACTTCATCGGCTGTTGATATGAAGTTTATAAGCCGTTGATAGCAGATTATGAAGTTCATGTGCTGTAGATATGAAGTTCATGTGCTGTTGATTTGCTGTCAATACTAACACGGTTTTCGATTATAACGAATTCATCATTTGAAGTAACAGACATTGATAAATACTGAAGGTGGTACTTCATGTGATGATAGAATCACTATCTAATACGGATATTTTTATACGTTTCTTATGTTTTAGGTGCCGCTTGTCATCGAAAAACTCTAAAAAAAAATTTTTTTTTCGATGAAAGTCCAGGTTCATGAGTCTCGAAAATATTTCTTCTAGGTTTTTCCATTGTGTAAAGAAATAGAAGTGTTTGTCGCTCAATTAATTATATTTAACCACCTTACAAGTAGGCACATCGCTTTTTTTTGTTGAGTAATGGTCGATTAATTTTATATATCGAATTTTCTCCGTTTGTAATCACTTTCTGTGTCATTTGAGTTGTTCCATGTGAAAGAGAATGGTGGAAAACCCCAGTAATGTTGTCAAAAACTACATACACCTCACAGAAGTCGCTAAACACGTTAGTTAGGCGAAACCTGCAGAAGGTCGGCGCACGATAACATACATAAAGATCATGCATTTCATCAAACAAGTTCGAAGTCTGATCTATCGAACAGGATGTAGATCCTAAGATTTTTGTCACGGCCTACCGGTGGTGTCTCCGGTGACCATCTCCTAATGAAGGGAGGTCACATTGTTTAATAATATTTTTTCACTAAAAAATGTGCTGTTGATAGAATCTCTATGAAGTTCATCGGCTGTTGATATGAAGTTCATCTGCTGTTGATATGAAGTTCATAGGTCGTTGATGAAAATTTATGAAGTTCATCGGCTGTTGATATGAAGTTCATCTGCTGTTGATAGCAGTTTATGAAGTTCATCGGCTGTTGATATGAACTTCATCGGCTGCTGATATCTACGGCCTATGACGTTAATGTGCTGTAGATATCAACGACCTATGAACTTCATATCAGCGGTTTTTAGTTTCTAGAGTATCCCGCTGTTCCGCGGAAACGCCGAACACCGCCCAGTCGGTCGGACATAAATTCCCAATCCTAGTAACTTCACGTGCACCTTTACGGAAAGTCATGATGTCTGTTTGAAGTGTAGCGAAACGTTTCTGTTTCTCCAAGCATGCTACTGAGTCAGTTACACACCGAGCTAAAGGTGATCGTCATCGATTAGACGCGTTGCACGCGAATTATATTGAACGAAAATTTGCTTTAGGGCTCGCTCGCACATCAATACTTTTTCAATCTTCTCTCCTATTTTTCTCATCTTAACAAGCGAATTTGTTTCCTCAAATGCTGTTGAAAAATTGCAAATTGTGTAACTTTCCTTCGTATCTAGCTTTTTATCATGAATTTTGAAAAAAAACGTCAGAGAAAGAAGTTTTTAAATTACAGTAACTGTAATTTGATCTACAGCGGTGCATGATTTACGAAGGGGCGGGGTTCGTGCTCGCTGCTTATTGGTCGCCTCCCCTCGCTGCTTGATCCGACACTTTTCTACTGCGCATAGTGCGGTGTGAGTTAGTGTCAAGCGAAGACAACCCCATGAAAGTGTGTAGAGCTGTTTGAAACTAACGGTGCAATGCGTTCGCAACGCGGCTTAAACCATACAATCACTCACGTTTCAGACTCGGTGATGGCGTAAGCTCAACCAAGTGGACAATAGAAATGGCAAAAGAATACGAAAGAAGCAGAAAACGATCGATAACCAGCCAAATTGGCGCCCTACGATACTCACTCCTCAGTCAACGTGACGACGACGCCGAAGACAAGTCGCTGTTGACTGGTAACATTGATGAAGAAATTAATCCAGATGATGATGATGCGTTTGTAGCCCCGTCAAAGGCAAGAATTGTGTAGGAGTACTTTTTCACTAACAATACTCTAGAAAAAAAAATTAATATAGAGTTAATTGAGTGGCACTAAAACAATTAACTCTGAATGTACTCCGGAATTAACTCTGAATGTACTCCTGAATTAATTCTGAATATACTCCGGAATTAATTCTGAATGTACTCCGGAATTAACTCTGAATTAACTTCATATAAAGTTGAACGATCACAGAGGTCATAAACAGAAAAAAGCAACTAAAACTGATTCTAGTAACTTTTGAAAATCATATCTGGGTCTCTACTATTTCGGTATCCTACTTTCAGATGTTCGCAAAAAAAGTTAATTCCGGAGTACATTCAGAATTAATTCCGGAGTACATTCAGAATTGATTCCGGAACAAATTCAGAGTTACTTTTTCGGTGCCACTCAATTAACTCTATATTAATTTTTTTAGAGATATGAACTCCTTCAGAAGGGTTCATTTCACTTCTTTGTGAAAAGAAAATCTGATAGACAGATATTACTTCGTCATGCTCAGTTT
The DNA here is from genome assembly GCA_963978915.1 of Caenorhabditis parvicauda. NCBI lineage: Eukaryota > Metazoa > Nematoda > Chromadorea > Rhabditida > Rhabditidae > Caenorhabditis > Caenorhabditis parvicauda. Next base: position 15,930,111 of record OZ022252.1, read on the forward strand.
TTTTCCCTGACGGTTTGAAAAACTCTAAACCTCATTGTCTGTGCCACTCGATTGCAAAAAGATGTAAAAAATTTTAAAAACTTGACGACAAAGTAACTATAGTTCAAACACCGACGCACATAGCTTCCTCTACCTGTAAAAAAGTCTGACCTTCGTATATCAGGTACTTAGTACCGTAGCAGTTTCGCCTTGAAATACAAGAACGATTTACGTAATGAGCCTTCAATTTCAATGGACTGAAAGTGAGAATATAATAATTTAAATCCACGAAGATCTAACTGTTCGTTGTGAGAGTCCCGACTCCTACCGTACTCATTCTGCAAAATTGAGATTAGAGCGCGTTTGAAGACGGCCAAGCTTCTAGCGATATATGTGTGTCAGAAAATAGAAGAAAGTAAACAGTAGGATACACACAAGACATTTTTGTCGTCAAGAATGATGTGTCAGTTGTTGTTCAGAAAGTTTCAATATCCGTTACCACAAAAATACCTTCGCACCAGATTTTCCGTTCTCAATGTTACATTATTCTCCACTGACCTTATTCACGCTACTAGGAAGTTTTCAGTACATACATTTCTTGAGTAAAAAAATCTATAGAATCAGCCATTTCTGTAACAATTTTTTTTTAGCTTACCTAACTTATTTACCTATAAAATTTTACTTTCAAAGGAATATCGGACCAAAAATAGAGTTGATTGAATCTTATACAAAATGGTCCTATAGTCCTCTTGACAATCAGCTCACAATCAAGTAAGTGACTTTTTGGTTGATCACAGTTTAACCATTTGTGACGATATTCTGTTCGACGAAGCGTTGTGATTATGTACTTATCCTGCGGGTATCCGTGTTTTTATCAGTTTCAATGATTATGGCAATGAATTGATTGATTCCTTTTGTTCATGTACGAAAAACTTACTTACGAAGCAATGCTCAATGTGTTCTAAGCGTACGTTCCGAATGAAGCACCAACTTCTGAACAAAACAATCAAGAAGATGCAATTTATTCGATTTAATGTGGATTTCATAATTTGTGGCCCTAAAGAGGGCCGTTGGGTTCGGTTGGTTGATTCGAGAAGTGATTTACTTGCTCGAGGTGTACTTGGTGACAGCCTTAGTTCCTTCAGACACGGCGTGCTTGGCCAACTCTCCCGGAAGAATCAGTCTAACAGAAGTCTGAATTTCGCGGGAAGAAATGGTTGAGCGCTTGTTGTACTGAGCGAGCTTGGAGGCTTCGACGGCGATTCTCTCGAAGACGTCGTTCACGAACGAGTTCATGATTGACATAGCCTTGGATGAGACACCAGTGTCTGGGTGGACTTGCTTCAGCACACGGTAGATGTAGACCGAGTAGGACTCCTTTCTCTTGTGGTGCTTCTTCTTGTCTCCAGTACGTGGCTTCTGGGCCTTCGCTGCTTTCTTTGCTCCCTTAGCGGATGGTTTTGGTGGTGCCATGATGATGATGATGAACTTGCTTGCAAGTGGTAAAGAATGAGTGCAACGCGCGCCTATATAAACACTCCGCGGTGGCTCCGCCCCCACTAGGCCACGCCCCCTCCGCAAGCCGTATATAAGCGGACAGCGCGCTTGAAAAGGTACGTGAGTCTTCACACACCACAGATCAATCAACAACCATGTCTGGACGCGGAAAGGGAGGAAAAGCCAAGACCGGAGGAAAGGCCAAGTCTCGTTCATCGAGAGCTGGACTTCAATTCCCAGTGGGTCGTCTTCACAGACTTCTCCGCAAGGGAAACTACGCTCAACGTGTAGGAGCCGGAGCCCCAGTCTATCTTGCTGCTGTTCTTGAGTATCTGGCTGCTGAAGTTCTCGAGTTGGCTGGTAACGCTGCTCGTGACAACAAGAAGACCAGAATCAACCCAAGACATCTTCAACTCGCGGTCAGAAACGATGAAGAGCTGAACAAGCTTCTCGCCGGAGTCACCATCGCTCAAGGAGGTGTCCTGCCAAACATCCAGGCCGTTCTGCTGCCAAAGAAGACTGCCGGAGAGAAGGAATAATTTTCCATCTCGAAGGTAACCTCATCAACCGAACCCAACGGCCCTCTTTAGGGCCACAATTATGAAAAATCCACTTATTGCTTGTGTTCAATAAAATTGTTATTGTTTTATTCCGAGTTGACTTCCTCAAAGAATAATGCTTTGTCATTGAAAAAATTGATGTGTTTTCCATGTATGAGAATCATGCATGATTATAAAAGGTGGTATTTTGAATATCCTGAAGTCATAAGCTCTTGCTTCCACAAAAATTCGAAATACAACTTCTGGGAACCTGCTCCGATAACAGTTGTTCGAAATATATAAATGCACCTTCTTGGATGTGGGCCAAGTGTTTGGACGTAGTGGCGCGCAAAAGAGGAGTCCCCGCGTGGTGATGAAAAGAGGCGGGGCCACGAATGGTATAAAACGCAGGCAAGGTGAACATTTCTTCATCTCACATTTCGTGACACTCAACTTATCATCATGTCTGGCCGTGGAAAAGGAGGAAAAGGACTTGGAAAGGGGGGAGCTAAGCGTCATCGCAAAGTTCTTCGCGACAACATCCAAGGAATTACCAAGCCTGCCATCCGTCGTCTTGCCCGCAGAGGAGGAGTCAAGCGTATCTCTGGACTCATCTACGAAGAGACCAGAGGAGTTCTGAAGGTGTTCCTCGAGAACGTCATCAGAGACGCCGTCACCTACTGCGAGCACGCAAAGAGAAAGACCGTCACCGCCATGGATGTCGTCTATGCTCTCAAGCGCCAAGGACGTACCCTCTACGGATTTGGTGGATAAGTCTGTCCAGCTGAGTATCTTCAAACAACCGAACCCAACGGCCCTCTTTAGGGCCACAAATTACAAAATCCAACTTGCTTCATTGTTCGAATAAATAGTTTCTTTGTACATATTTACAACTGAAGGTTCAGTTATCACTTCTTGTTTTGACTCTGGATCCGTTCATTTTATGGCAACTTAATACGAAAAAGTGTACTGAATCGTTTCTATTAAGAATCATTTCCTCAAGGAGGGCTTACAAAGTGAAAAATTTTTTTTGTGATAATCAAGTTTAAACTTTGATCAAAATTTAGGCATTTAGTAAAACGCACCGAGTGCACTGCACCGCACCGGGTAAACTTTCCATTCGTATTCAGGCTTAGGCTGAACCTAAGCTGGCCCAAACCTAACCTAAGCCTAAAATAGAGATGAACTTTTAACAATGGTAACTTTTAATAGCTTAGGCTCAGCCTAAGCCTGAATACGAATTACCCGGTGCACCCGGTGCAACCCGGTGCAACCGGTGCATTTTACTAAATGCCCAAAATTTATCATCGTTCCTAACTAGTGCTTTGAACCTTACCTAAGCCTAAAATTTGAGGTGTCGACAAAGATAAATGAAAAAATGATTCTTAATAAAAACGATTCAGTACACTTTTTCGTATTAACTTTTTATGGCATGTCATAATAAAGTTGGAAATTTTCGAAAACAAAACAGTGCTTTTTATAACGAGACTGACTTTCTAGTTTCAACATTTGATTCCAGATCTCGCATCCGATGAGTGTTCTTCTTCCATTCAAAATCTGCGTTCATGAACAAAAAATCATCCATTGTCAAATGAAGTTAGATCCAAATTTGCGTTTCTCTTCAAAGAAATCAAAAACTAGAGGAATTTTACATAGTTTTTTGATACAATATTGCAAAATATTTTTTCATTCTTGATTCACATTCGCGGCGACATCACGGTATCTAGATGATTCAGAAAAAAAAGTAAAAACAAAAAAATTTTAGGCCGTTGATAAATATATTCAAAATCGCGCGCAAATTCAAACGGTTATTGGCGCGAACGCGTATGCCACGCCCCCTCGCTGGGGTATATAAGCAGCGCCGCTCGCTCATTCTTCATCGTGTTTATCTCATCACAATGGCCCGTACCAAGCAAACCGCTCGCAAGTCTACCGGAGGAAAGGCTCCAAGAAAGCAGCTCGCCACCAAGGCAGCCAGAAAGTCGGCTCCAGCTACCGGAGGAGTCAAGAAGCCACACAGATACCGTCCTGGAACTGTTGCCCTTCGTGAGATCCGTCGTTACCAGAAGTCGACTGAGCTCCTCATCCGCAAGCTGCCATTCCAGCGTCTGGTCAGAGAAATCGCCCAGGACTTCAAGACCGACCTGCGATTCCAGTCTTCCGCCGTCATGGCTCTTCAGGAGGCTGCCGAGGCTTACCTCGTTGGTCTTTTCGAAGACACCAACTTGTGCGCCATTCACGCCAAGAGAGTGACAATCATGCCAAAGGACATTCAGCTTGCACGCCGAATCCGCGGAGAACGCGCATAAGCTGTCCTAAAGCAACCAACCGAACCCAACGGCCCTCTTTAGGGCCACAATTAACAAAATCCAAAAATTGATTCATTAAATAAATACATTGTTCTTGTTTTCAGAACACTTGGTTTTTTCTTATTAAAGGCATTTAGTAAAACGCACCGGTTAATTCGTATTCAGGCTTAGGCTGAACCTAAGCTATTAAAAGTTACCATTGTTAAAAGTTCATCTCTATTTTAGGCTTAGGTTAGGTTTGGGCCAGCTTAAGTTCAGCCTAAGCCTGAATACGAATGGAAAATTTACCCGGTGCGGTGCACTCGGTGCGTTTTACTAAATGCCCTTATTAAATGTCAGTTATGACTATTTAGTATCAGATCCGCTTGGTTTCGTTCCGATATGAAAAAGTTGTGACGATAGTGCTAACAAAGCGCAAATGTATGATGTTTAGAAGGTTGCTACTTGTCGATAATATTAAGATTATTGTAGTGAACAGTCCTGACGAGATTTCGTAACAATTAGCGTGTTTAGACGAGATCGGGCGCGTTGGAGGTATTTTTGGAAAAGCGCCAAAAAGAGTGTTGTTTTCGCGCGTAAATAGAGGTGTCCCCGCGTGGTGGTGAAGGGGCGGGGCGACAGTGGGTATATAAGGGGAACGAGTCAGCAGTTTCTTATCTCACATTTCGTGACAAAACTCATCATGTCTGGCCGTGGAAAAGGAGGAAAAGGACTTGGAAAGGGAGGAGCTAAGCGTCATCGCAAAGTTCTTCGCGACAACATCCAAGGAATTACCAAGCCTGCCATCCGTCGTCTTGCCCGCAGAGGAGGAGTCAAGCGTATCTCTGGACTCATCTACGAAGAGACCAGAGGAGTTCTGAAGGTGTTCCTCGAGAACGTCATCAGAGACGCTGTCACCTACTGCGAACACGCAAAGAGAAAGACCGTCACCGCCATGGATGTCGTCTATGCTCTCAAGCGCCAAGGACGTACCCTCTACGGATTTGGTGGATAAGTCTGTCCAGCTGAGTATCTTCAAACAACCGAACCCAACGGCCCTCTTTAGGGCCACAAATTACAAAATCCACTTTAAAAATTCATCACCAAATAAATATCAATTTGTACAATTGTTTGAAACCCATTATTGTTACAGTTGACCCGTGTTGTTCCATTGTTGTTTTCTGCTGTTAGACGGTGATCGGACCATCTGAATTGACAGTCAGTCACCATTCGCCACCAGGGTCTCACCATGTGGTGGTAAGTTTGTCAATGGTGTGAAATCGACGTAAGGACACTTCAGCGTCCCTAGTGTGTCACAAATTGATACAAACGAAGGTCGTAGTTTCGGATCGTCGGCCCAACAGGAAAGCATCAGGTTGAATCTGAAAAATCGTGATGATTGGTGGGATACACCATGGTGACCGGTAAGAAACACCAAAGTCTCACATCTGAGCTGAGCAGTTGATTGGTTTCTCTAGTCGATTGCCTTCTGCCAGGTACTTGTGCAAATCTTTGTCGCCAATGTTGGTGTATGGGAATCCACCAAGGGTGACGATCTCCCACAGGACGACACCATACGCCTGCAACACCATATGAGTCTTGGTGGCGTTCCAATTTACCATACCCAAACGTCGCTTTTTGTAGAGTAAACCGAGTCGGAGATGGCCTCTGGACTGAGCCATCGGAGTGGAATCACACCTGAACATTGTTCGTGGTTAGGAGAGAAGAGGGAAGAAAACTACCTTTGCTCATTTTCACGTAGATCCCTGTTCGAGAAAGTCCAAAATCGCTGATTTTCAGCACTTTCGAATCACCGACCAGTATGTTCCTTGCCGCCAGGTCTCGGTGAGTGATTCCGAGAGACTCGAGATGGGACTGAAACTTTTGTTTTCTCTCTCTCTCTCTCACACACTCTCTTTTTCTCGCTCTCTCTCTCTCTCTCTCTCTCTCTCTCTCTCTCTTTCTCCCTCTCCCTCCCTCCCTCTCTCTCTCTCTCTCTCTCTCTCTCTCTCTCTCTCTCTCTCTCTCTCTCTCTCTCTCTCTCTCTCTCTCTCTCTCTCTCTCTCTCTTTCTCCCTGTCTCCCTGTCTCCCTGTCTCTCTCTCTTTCTCCCTGTCTCCCTGTCTCCCTGTCTCTCTCTCTCCCCTCCTCTGTCTCTCTCTCTCTCTTGATCTCTTTCCCACTTACCATTCCAGACGCAACTTGAGCTGCAAACGATTGTAGCTCCAATGGATCCAAACTGTATTGTAGTGTTTCGTTCACTGACGACGTCATGATTTCGGTGGGTTGGGTCGAGGTTGACATCTGCAATGATGAGTGGTCTCGCTGCTCAAGTTCGGTTCCAGTACGACTTTCAAGACGTGAACGAGTAGTTAACTCCAAAACTTTTGGCGGACCGGCATTGGACCGTAAATGGGCGACAGATCTAGATGGACCGGGCGACACAGGTACACGTTGGTTCAGTTTTGGCTTGAAAGTGGTACCCACTATCGTATATCAGGGGTCCGGATATAGAAGGAAAATATTTCATGTGTCATACCCCCGCAAAAGTTATGCGTGTCCACATAATGTATCAAACTGATATTGAACAGTTAATGAATTGGACAGTGCGACTATGAGTGGGCGACACATGGACCGGTCATGGAAATGCCGGTCCACGAAAAGTTTTGCAGTAAAACAAGAAGCTCATTGCATCTCCCGCCACCCGTAGAGACTGTCCAAAAGTGATAGTGAATCTGATTCTGCACAAAGTTTGTACTCGCACGAGATTCCGTAAGCAATGCCAAACGCCACGAAAAAGCTCCCTGTTTAAAAGAACTGAAAGAAAATGCGCGTTCAGACATCTCATTGGTTTGTATGTTAGGAATCGTAGACAAGTGTTGTTCCTCGTGATTTACGCTTTGATTGAGTTGAGGTGAGCGTCCTGGCTTAGTGTTGACAGTTGCTCGGTGGACCCTCGGGGCTTGAGAGAGAGAGAGAGAGAGAGAGAGAGAGAGAGAGAGAGAGAGAGAGAGAGAGAGAGAAAGAGAGAGAGAGAGAGAGAGAGAGAGAGAGAGAGAGAGAGAGAGAGAGAGAGAGAAAAGAGAGAGAGAGAGACTGACCTGATTTCTCAACGCTTGCAGATAGTGCTTCAAATCTCCGAACGGAATATACTCCATGAGCATGCAGTTCAGATCCTCTTCCATACAGTAACCATACATAACAACAATGTTCGGATGATGGCCAACCTGGAATTTCTTGACTTTTCTTGTAGTTCTGTGACTGTGACGTCAACTTTCACCTAATTTTTTCAACTCAAAAATGTCCGTTTTTTTCGAAATCTCAATCTTCCACTCACATTTTCTACTTTCTGTTTAAAAATTCTCGACTAATTCTTGTGTAACCATAATTATGGCTCACCCTTTACATTAAGAAAACTCACAATCTGCATTATCCTAATTTCCGAGATGAAACAAGATTTCTCTTCATCGACTGCATTCGCTTTCAACTGCTTGATGGCGACCCTTACGTGGCCGTTTGGCGTCCTCAACGATCCTTTGCACACCATTCCGAAGGCACCTTCGCCAATCACTGATCCAATGTTGATATCGGCTGCCTTCACTAGGAATTCGTTGGTTTCACTGGCAAAGTCGGCAGGCGCTCGGTATAGAATGTTAGCCTCCATTATGGAATGTCGGGAGTGAGATAACGTCCATCCACCGAACTTTGTTGCTCTTCTTTTCCTTGCCACGTCACGTCTGAATGAGCTTATTTTTGTGGGACACAGCTGATCAGTTCCGAACGTCTCAATAAAATCGATAGTTTTCTTTGACAATAATTCAGTTGTCTTATTTTTTGAACACGTTTTTTCTCATCCGCTCTCTCTCTCTCTCTCTTTCTCTCTGTTTCTGTGTCTCTGTTTCTGTCTCTCTGTCTTTCTGTCTCTCTGTTTCTGTCTCTCTGTCTTTCTGTCTGTCTGCCTGCCTCTCTCTCTCTCTCTCTCTCTCTCTCTCTCTCTCTCTCTCACTCTCTCTCTCTCTCTCTCTCTCTCTCTCTCTCTCTCTCTCTCTCTCTCTCTCTCTCCTCCCTTACTCTCTTTCTCCTTCTCCCTTTTTTCCATCCGTTTTAATCTCTACCTTTTCCATATAAAGAGCAGAAGAGTTGTGCACAGCGGACTTAAACATGCTACAATCAGAACCATGATGACAAAGAAAGAAGAGTCCAGGATGATCTTCGCCGTTACTGTCTCTTCTTCTGTTACCGGCGCCGACGTTGTTGTTGTTGACGATGACGTGACTGATGACACATCTGCAACAAAGAGTGTTTTGCCACAAGGAAGATCAAAACGTACCGGTGCCACCAACAACGTCAGACGTATGAAGAAGGGTCTGAACGTCGGCGGTGTGACAGAACTGATCGTCAACGACGAAAACGGATAGTTTGAAGGTAGAATTTCTCTCGAAGTCGTATGGCACTATGTACTTGAAGTGCGAGTGTTGCTGAAAATAGTTTTCAGTAGTGTACTACACACTGCGGATCAGGAATAAATGCATATAGCCGCTATGCAACCGCCTTGCAAGACCCTCCGCGGAGCGCACTTACCACATTATTTTATTTCCGAATATTCTTGCATATATTTCAACCTTATATTCCTGTTTTCTCGTCGCTATGAACTTACCTGTTTAGGTGAAACCACGAAGGACTCTTCATTGGCAATCTGGAACTTGAAGGCGTTCTCGTCTTTGAACTTGATCGGTGACACCATTCTGAAGTAACCCTCTCTCTCTCTCTCTCTCTCTCTCTCTCTCTCTCTCTCTCTCTCTCTCTCTCTCTCTCTCTCCTCTCTCTCCCCCCCCTCTCTCTCTTTCTCACCTCTCATAAACATCAACGTAAAAAGTGTAAGTCCTGTCCTTGTCCTGATCAAAGTCCCACTCCAAAATTGCATTCTCTCCATGCTCTTTCGCTTCGAGCCGCTGAATCGGACCCACAGCGTCCGGCTTGCACGTACAATATTTGTCAATACACTCGGGTACCATATGATTGACTACTGTAACAAACTCCGGATCACCTGCTGGATACGGTATCGAGTGCATTTGTATCTGATATGTGCATAGGTGATCGAAGATCAAGGAATATCCGTTGAACTCGAGAGGTATACGGTGGGTTCGAACCTCCTGAAATGAGCATTGAGTTTGGGATGTTAGGGTTATGAAACTTTAGGTATTTATCATTACATTTGAACTAAATGCAAAGAAGAACATCAACTGCCTAGTTCTATGGCTAAAAACTTCCGATCAGTAAATTTTCATATAACTACTGCACAGTATGCTTCCCAGTGAAAATTACCGGTGATATACTCGAAGTGAAGTAACCGAAGAAATGTTTCGAGCATTCGGGTTGAATTGCAGAGATTCTCATGTAGAAGCCTGTTCGACGACTGTCTGGAATCGCCACGTTTTCGACACAAAGAAAGTGAAAGTTTGAACAGGAAACAGAATACCGTATTGTACTTACCTGGCTTGGTGTTCCAGGTTATGGTGGTCTCCAGAATTTTTCCCTCCTCCATCACCACCTCTGTGTCCGCAGTAATGTTGAACGGTGGTAGGGCGAACACTGAAAGCCACAATCAAAATAACATATTGATTATTCTTAGAATTCAAATGATTTAATGAGAATGATTATTTTTCAAAATTCAAAACAAACTTATGAAGACTGCGAAGCACGAACTTTGTATTCCCTCTCGCCAGTCCTATTATTGTCATCAACAAGATGAAAGAGTTTTAACTGTCAAGAGAAACATGAAAAAATATACGCGGTTTTTTGAAATCGTATTTTTTTCACTAAATAAAGATAAACCATTGAAAATCAGACAATACTTTCATCAATTGAAAAAAATTCTGAACACATATCTAGCAAAAAGTCTGACCGATTCCAAACGCGCGCCAGTCGCGTTTTTGTAAAATGAGTACGGGAGGAGTCGAGACTCTCGCAAAAATAGTTAGATCTTTGTGGATTTAAACAACATATTTTTTATTTTCAGTCCATTCTGAAATTGAAGGCTCATTACGTAAATCGTTCTTGTATTTCAAGGCAAAACTGCTACGGTACTAAGTACCCGATTTACGGAGGTCAGACTTTTTTACAGGTAGAGGAAGCTATGTGCTGAATTTTCGCATTTACGACTCGAAGATAAAAAACTCCAAAAATTCAATCTCTAACAATTGTGTGCCAAAGTTACTCTAGTTTGAAATTCTATCTAATGGAAATACTTCGTTTGTACCAAGACTTGAACACTGGTGGTGCCAGGATGAGGTCTGACACTAGTTTTCATCCAAAATACTCACACGTCGACTCGGTCAGTTCATCTGAACATTTTTCGTAGCATTTGCTGAACTCCGGGCTTTCCAAGTGATGACATTTGTTGACACAGTCTGATCTCTGGATTGCTTGGGAGAATTGGCAAAAAGCCAGAAAAACTATCAATGGTTGTATTTTCATCATTGTGCCATCTGAAGAGTGGATAGTTTGGAAATAAGATAGAGAGAGGGAGAGAGAGAGAGAGAGAGAAAGAGAGAGAGAGAGAGAGAGAGAGAGAGAGAGAGAGAGAGAGAGAGAGAGAGAGAGAGAGAGAGAGAGAAGAGAGAAGAGAGAGAGAGAGAGAGAGAGAGAGAGAGAGAGAGAGAGAGAGAGAGAGAGAGAGAGAAATGAGAGAGAGAAAGAGAGAGAGAGAGAGAGAGAGAGAGAGAGAGAGAGAGAGAGAGAGAGAGAGAGAGAGAGAGAAAGAGAGAGAGAGAAAGAAGAGAGAGAGAGAGAGAGAGAGAGAGAGAGAGAGAGAGAGAGAGAGAGAGAGAGAGAGAGAGAGAGAGAGAGAGAGAGAGAGAGAGAGAGAGAGAGAGAGATTCATACTTCAAAGAAAGCTGAAGTGAGAATGAAAGCGATATAAAACTAATCCTCGCCGACCCGTCACGGGTTCCCCCGAACCATGACCAAAAACCAAAGCAAATATAAAAATCAGAAAATCAATATGTCTGTTAGCTAATGAAGATAATGAGAAAGAGAGAAAAGAGGTTCGGACACCGAAGTTGATGGGCAGCTGTTCAGTTTTATCCGTGAGAAGTTACACATAGTGAGTGGCGACGAGTCGCTGACCATAAAACAACAATTAGTTGGTATAAATACACAAGGAATGGGAGAAGACCATTCGGAAAGTCAAATGTTACCGTTTACTGCCGGTTTATTGCGTCGAGGGGAAATTTTCAATTTTTTTCGATGGAAAGTTCGTCTCAATGTAAGTAATCGGAAATGGTAAGAACACTTCTGAAACTATGGTCTCATGATTAAGTTGGACTTATTTTTCAGCAAAAAATTACAATCCCTACGGTAACCATCGGTTATTCATATGGATATTCCAGCAATTCATCGCGTCATGACTTCGGAACAGTGGGGCGAGACCCACTTTCTTCTGTTGATCCCAAGGATCCAATAAGCAGCGAGCACAAACCCCGCCCCTTCGTAAATCCTGAACCGTTGTAGATCAAATTACAGTTACTGTAGTTAGAAAACCTCTTTCTCTGACGTTTTTTTTTCAGAATTCATGATAAAAAGCTAGTTACGAAAGAAACTTACACGATTTACATTTTTTTAACAGCAATTGGCGAAACAAATTTGCTTGTTAAGATGAGAAAAATAGGACAAAAGAATAAAAAATATTGATGTACGAACGCGCCCTATAGCGAATTTTCGTTCAATATAATTTGCTTGCAACGCGTCTAATCGATGACGATCACCTTTAGCTCGGTGTGCGTCGCCCGAGACAATTTGTGAGACAATTCAATCTGAAGGGATTTCCAGAACAAGGTCCATGCTAAATACCATTCAAATATAAGGACTCTAAAGAAATTCCTGATCGATGAATTGGACGCTTTATCCCCAGAGTACCTGCGTGTGACCATCGATCCCTACCCAAGACGACTTAAGTTTGTGCTGTCATCGGCGAGAAAGTTGGTCGTATAGAACAAGATTAGCTGATAATTGTTTTTATGATTATGAAAAAACTTTCTGTCTACTCACACGGTCCATAGCTTTTTTCCAATGTAACATCTTCCTGTTCACACGTAGTGGTGAGAACATCGACTCAAATGAGAGTGCACAGAGACAATGCGCGGTTAGAGAGCGTAGGTTTACGGAGCTAACCGATATTCTCTTCTCCGTGTATCGTACAACTTTTCATTACCAGACGATTATTTGTTTTTTATAAACATTCATATGGCTATTCGAGTGCTCGAAATATGTTCCAAATGTCCTAAACACATTTCATGCTCGAAAATAGGAAGTTCGAACATTTCAGACGAAAATAAAACGTTTAATTTGCAAGTTACTGTAGTGTCTGCTTCCAGATCGTGCTAGCGCCAGGGAGGCTAGAGTACATGAAAGGCGCGAGACGCAGAGGTGGCGAGACAGTGTGATGCTGTTGGAGTCCGTAAACCTCTAAGCAATAAGCAGGAAGGTGCACATATCTAGCAAAAAGTCTGACCGCTTTCAAACGCGCGCCAGTCGCGTTTTTGTAAAATGAGTACGGTAGGATCGGGACTCTCGCAACAAACAGTTAGATCATTGTGGATTCAAATTATTTTTTTTCAGTTCATTCTAAAGGCTCATTACGTAAATCGTTCTTGTATTTCAAGGCGAAACTGCTACGGTACTGCTAAGTAACTGATTTACGGAAGTCAGAATTTTTTACAGGTAGAGGAAGCTATGTGAGCTGTAAATGTTCTTGAATGTTCCGTTACAAAATTTTCTGCTCCTAAACCTCCTGCAGGAACTAACCGTCAAACATCAAACATTGGTGGGTGGTGCTATTTTGGTTTCTTCTCCGTTCTAATTGACCATATAATCATTTTATCCTCAAGCACAACTTCCTCATGTTCTCGCTGGCCAACAAACGTCTTCTTCTGGTCTCCAAATTGCCTCGCTGCCCCTAATTTTGGCGAGCGACGTCCGATTTGAAAATTTGTGAAAGCAAAATGCGCCCAGAGTTGATGACCCAGACCAGCCGTGGTGATTTTGGTCACCATTTGGTGTTTCTTCTTGTTTCTTCTCTTCGACGTAATCAAATTTCGTTTTTTTTGATTATATAGAAACTGATATGAACTATTTTTTTTGCACGAAAATTTCAACGTTGAGAAAAAACAAAAATAAATAATCTGTGAAGTGACTTTGTGAAGATCATCAAGTAGAACTCAAGGAAGCAAGTGGATATAGCCGCTCTGCAACCGCTTCGCAAGACTCCGCGGAGCGAACTTGCATTATTTTTCTACTTTCGAATTTTGCTAGTTTTTCAACCCGTTTTTCTCGTTTCCTTTTCCATACAAACGTTGCGAATTATCTCAAAGATAGTTTCAGCTACGTCAAGCATTTTTCCGTTACGACTTGTGATCATGGGATGAAAAAGGTGGGAAAGGTGGAAAAAGGGATGAAAAAGGTGGGAAAAAGTTTTTTTTCAAAAGTCATGATTAAAAGCTAGTTACGAAGGAAAGTTATACGATTTGCAATTTTTCAACAGCAATTGGCGAAACAAATTTGCTTGTTGAGATGAGAAAAATAGGACAAAAGATTGAAAAAATATTGATGTGCGAACGCGCCCTAAAGCGAATTTTCGTTCAATATAATTCGCGTGCAACGCGTCTAATCGATGACGATCACCTTTAGCTCGGTGTGCGCCCATTGCATTACTTACACTTTCCAGCTGCGTTTATCGCAATGTGCTGGGGGGATATCCTGCACAAATCCTAAGAATTATTCTCTTGATCAGGCAGGGCTCGAACTTTTCCATATGAAACAGGACCCTTATCAAATACACCATCATTCCAGGTCACTAAATGATGTTCGATGTTCTCTTGCCTACATAAATATCTCCTCCATCTCCCTGCCGCATCAGAAGTCAACATCTGTGGTGCTCGTAGGAACTTTCAAAAACAATAGGAGGCAGGTCGTTTCCGGCCCTGTGTGACTGCCAGCGCGAGTTTATACCTTTTTTACCCTGACGACATCTCGTTTATTCTCCCGCAACCACTACTTTTCTCTTTCTCTTTCTTTCAGATTTCCGATTTGGACTAAGTGCCCAAATTGAGTTTTCCTACAGTATAGTGCACGGGATATCACAAAATAGAGGAAGTGAAATAGTGAGAAAGACAGAGAGGGTGTGAGAGAAAGAGAGAAGCACGGTTAGTCTCCTTTTCTCTCCCTCTCTCTCCCCCTCTCTCTCTCTCTCTCTCTCTCTCTCTCTCTCTCTCTTCTCTCTCTCTCTCTCTCTCTCTCTCTCTCTCTCTCTCTCTCTCTCTCTCTCTCTCTCTCTCTCTCTACATTCTCTCTCTCTCTCTCTCTCTCTCTCTCTCTCTCTCTCTCTCTCTCTATCTATCTCGCTCCTTCCCTCTCTCTCTCTCTCTCTCTCTCTCTCTCTCTCTCTCTCTCTCTCTCTCTCTCCTCTCTTTTCTGTCTGTCCTCTCAGACAAATGGAACTACCCTCGGTTGGTGGAGTGTTCGTTCACCATTCCGATTTAACACATTTCATGAGGCGTGAAGCAAAAATAAAATTTAGGGGAGCGGCACTAACGAGGCGCGAGCCCGTGTCACCATGGATACTGTACTCCATTATGATCTGATTAAAGTGCTTTCGTAGTGGTCTCTTGCAGAATTTCGACTCGCATCATCAGCATCATTAGAATCCTATGAATGATTCATGTTCATGAATTTATTATGTATTCACGAGTGTTTGCGGCAAAAGAGAGAGAGAGAGGGAAATCTTGATCTCCAGCCAAATTGTAGTGAGCATGGAATCACTGTGTGGTAGATTTTTAGCCTCTTCAGTTTTTTTGTGGGAAGGTCGAATACGGGCAGCTCTGCTAAACAACAGTCTCATGTCCGTCTGTTTTCGAAGTTTCTCTCTCTCTCTCTCTCTCTCTCTCTCTCTTTTTTTTCCTATCACATTGATCTTTCCAAGGCATCAAAAAGCGTTCTAAATAAAACTTCTTCCTCGAACTAACTAGAATTATATAATATATTGTTACCATGAAAAGGGTCTAATTATGACTTGGAAAATATCACCAGTTTCACGCTAAACGATATAATGAATGGAGAGAGGAAGAGAGAGAGAGAGAGAGAGAGAGAGAGAGAGAGAGAGAGAGAGAGAGAGAGAGAGAGAGAGGGATCTCAAAATTATCATTAGATAGGGTAATGACGCTAGTCGCGAATCAATTATTCACCATGTTCCTTCTTCTTCTTTCGCTTGTTGTTTTTTTAATCCACAAGCTTTTCCTTTCCGGTCGACGTGATCCTTTTAAGCCTTCTTCTATCCATCCAAAGAACGTTGTTCTCGCTAATCTCGTTTGCGGTTAATGGTGAGATTAACACGAAAGTAAACCTAATTTGCGGAGAATTGTTTCTTATAACCGGGCAACGTTCTCGATCTTTCTATCTCTCTCTCTTTCTCTCTCTCTCCCTCTCTCCTTCCTCCTCTCTATCGCTCTATCTCTCTTTCTCTATACCCAACTCTCTCTCTCTCTCTCTCTCTCTCTCTCTCTCTCTCTTTTCATTTTGACACCTCCTGAAATCTGAATAACAAATTGATCTTTTTCCACTCGAGTTGCACGTCGCAGTGTATAATTAAGCGGCTCAAGCAACCCGTTTATAGTATCGATCAAAGTGAAAAGTTGAGTATATCGCAATCGTTGCACATGAAAATTTGATGAGCGCATTGAAAAAACAACAATAGGTGTATGAATTCGATTCGCGTACGTCTAACCGAGATGAGTTCACTGTGAGTAGATTTAGGGTGTCAGGATATTCTTGGAGTCTGAGTCGGGATAGTCTTGGACCGGTCAGCACATACAGGGCCATATTGCGGATCAGGAGTAAGTGGATATAGCCGCTTTGCAACCGCTTTGCAAGACCCTCCGCGGAGCGCACTCACCTCATCATTTTATTCTCGAATACTTTTGCTAGTGTTTTAACCTGTTTTCCTTGTTTTCTACTTGTTTTTGAACATGGCGGTTTGTTCATAAGGTTATTTTTACCTGTTTAAAACATTTTCTCGCTTTGATTTTGACTCTGGGATAAAAAAATGGTAGGAAAAATGAAGTTTTTAGAACGACAGTAACTGAAATGTGATCTACCTGCTGATCGCTGAATATGATCGACTGCCCGCTTGTTCATTTTCAGTCTTTCTGTCGCTCATTCACAGTTCGGTACTACTCCCATGTCCAAAAGGTTAAGATATTCAGTACGTGAACTCGGGTTCTAGCTGATCAAGAACTAGTAGAGTACGGTATTTCAATTCGTCATACTGTATTTATTGGTCAAGCCGTTTGCTAGAAAATTTGTTCACACGAATAAGTCCATAGTTGGATCTAGATCGAGCAGAAATCTTGCCACTTTTTTGTTACAGCCAGACCACTATTCAGCCAGCCACATTGTTGTTTCATTCAGATAAAAATATCCCCACAATCTTGTTTCCAACAAGAACCCAGTCTTGCCACACTTTTGTAGCAGTGAAGAACACAATCTGGGAACAATCCTAGCACAAACGAGCTCATGCAAATTTATTGGTCAAAATTCATGATGTTATGAGCATCGCAACTCGATGTAGGCTTTTGATCATTCTAGCACGTCATTTAGTTTTTTTGCTATTTCACCAGCCACTTTTTCTCTCAAAGATTTAATCCTTCTTAATTACCATAAGAACGTTTTTCTCTGCA
>OZ022252.1:15952143-16037143 GCA_963978915.1 Caenorhabditis parvicauda
AAACCTAGAGTTTATCGTGTCCTATAAATTACCAATTCCTTGACAGATCTGTAATAATAGGACCCCAATAACATGGTCCTGTTACGAAGGCATTGTAGATTTACGATCATGGTCCCGCCAAGAAATAGATTTTCACACAATTATCCCCAAATATGTATTCCCTATACCGGTTTCTAACATATCCAAAAAGAAGTGCCTTGATACGAATAAATATTTACTGATGGATATGTTTAATATAGACAATATTAATTCAACCGTAGCTCATTCTCCGCGATTTTGTAGGTGGCACTGTGGTACTGTAGTCACGGGAGTACCGTCGGATTTGCTCTGGAATTGGAGAAAAATATTTTTTTTTATTTTTATGCAACACACTGCTGATTTGGGTTAAGTGGATTGTATAGCAGCTCTGCAACCGCTTTGCAAGACCCTCCGCGGAGCGCACTTACTTCATTTATTTTCTATAATTTTTGCTAATGTTTCAACCTATTTTCCTCGTTTCAAACATTTTTCCGTTACGATTTGTGACTCTGGAATGAAAAAAGGTAGCAAAAATAAAATTGTTTTGAACTACATTAACTGAAATTTGATCTACTATATCGACTGTCCCGCCCCTTGCGCATATTTCGCTAGAAGCATGGCCATTTTCAAACGCGCTCTAATCTCAATTTTGCAGAATGAGTGCGGTAGGCCTACCCTAGGGTCGACTCTCACAACGAACAGTTAGATCTTTGTGGATTTAAATTATTATTCTTACTTTCAGTCCATTGAAATTAAAGGATCATTACGTAAATCTTTCTTGTATTTCAATGCGCAACTGCTACGGTACTAAGTACCCGATTTACGGAGGCCAGACTTTTTTACAGGTCGAGGATTTTTTTACAGGTAGGAAATTCTACTTCCGACTTCCGTTTAACAAATTCTACTTCCGACTTCCGTCAAAAAATTTTTTTCGTGAAAAATGACGAAAAAACCGTGAAATCGTTTCTATTCAGTATGGAATTGACCTATCACCTGTTGAGAATGCGCGAATATGCAATATCTCTGGGTTTTTTCAACTTTTTTGCACTCCCGACTACCGTTGAAAAAATTCTACTTCCGACTTCCGACTTCCGCCTTCCGACTTCCGCCTTTCGACTTCCGCCCTTTTTCACTTCCGACTTCCGACTTCCGTAAAAAATTTCACTTCCGTCTTCCGACTTCCGTTTTTAAAAATTCACTTCCAACTTCCGACTTCCGTTTAAAAAATTCACTTCCGACTTCCATTTTCAAACGCGCTCTAATCTCAATTTTGCAGAATGAGTGCGGTAGGCCTACCCTAGGGTCGGGACTCTCACAACGAACAGTTAGATCTTTGTGGATTTAAATTATTATTCTTACTTTCAGTCCATTGAAATTGAAGGATCATTACGTAAATCCTTCTTGTATTTCAATGCGAAACTGCTACGGTACTAAGTACCCGATTTACGGAGGCCAGACTTTTTTACAGGTAGAGGATTTTTTTACAGGTAGGAAATTCTACTTCCGACTTCCGTTTAAAAAAATTCTACTTCCGACTTCCGTCAAAAAAATTTTTTTCGTGAAAAATGACGAAAAAAACGTGATATCGTTTCTATTCAGTATGGTATTGACCTATCACCTGTTGAGAATGCGCGAATATGCAATATCTCTAGGTTTTTTCAACTTTTTTGCACTCCCGACTACCGTTGAAAAAATTCTACTTCCGACTTCCGACTTCCGCCTTCCGACTTCCGCCCTTTTTCACTTCCGACTACCGTAAAAAATTTCACTTCCGTCTTCCGACTTCCGTTTTTAAAAATTCACTTCCAACTTCCGACTTCCGTTTAAAAAATTCACTTCCAACTTCCGTTTTGAAAAATTTTACTTCCGTGCAACTCTGGCTATGTGCCTTGCTGCTCACACTTTTAACTACATTTACCGCAGCGTGTATAATGTTGGTTACTGTAATGGCGAATCAAAACTGATCAACCTTGTTACAAATTGAACAATTGGGGCATTAGAAAATCTCACCAAAATACTGTGAAAGATCAAAACTAACTGGTAGACGGGCGGTATGGAGCGAGAATGTCATCAACCGGGTTCGACGCCATTTCATCCTTGGTCATTCTGTCCGAAATCCCACGATGGAACTCGTTCATTCTTGCTTCGAGACACGCAAGTTTCCTCATGTATTCACACCTGTCACCCTGTAATGGGGATCAAAAACAATCATCATCATATCATATACAGTTGCGTCAGAAAGTTAATGCACGATATCGTTTTTTGAAATATCTCAACGTTGGACAATCGGATAGGTTTGTAAGTTTCAGGAATTGTGAACAAAACATTTTTATACACTGCGAAGGAATACTGAACCGATAGGAAATTTTTCACATGAAAGTAGTTATTTTCTGCAAAACCACTCAAAATTTACTTTTTCTCTCAAAATTCATTTCTCGTTTTTTTCTTTTATGTTCAATTTTTCTGTTCTTTTGTGCCTATTTTTCAAAGATCAAACAATTTAAATTATGAAATTTAAAAAACAACCAAATCGGAGATCGTTCGAGGTCATCAGATGAGATTGAAGTGGCTGCATTTTACTAAACAGTCCCAAAGAAGATATCACCTCCGTATGATTTTAGTCTTGCTCCATCTCAGCTGGAATTGTTTGAAAAACCTTTCACCACAGTTTCTTCGTTATATCGACTCCATTTGAGATTATCTAGGAATCATGCCAGGACGTTAGCCATTGATCTTGTGGCCAGACTTTCCAAGAGTCATGGAGTGACAGTCAGTTTTTTGACCATAAAACTGAAAAGCCTCCATGAAGACGTCCAATTTTTTGCAGACACGTTGTATACATCAGATTTGTTTATTTGATTAGTAAGAGAGCCACTAATAAATTGTCTCAAAATACTAGAAGATGATCGAACTGGAGTGAACGGCTAAAAATTTTCGATGTTTTCTACAAAAGTGGTTTAAAGTTATCATAGTTTATAAATTCGAGTTTTTTGTTGATTGAACCAAACATAAACATTCGGAAAGTTTTTTTATGTCAAAGAAAGTTATTTGTATGACCTAATTCATCTATGAACTCGGGTAAATGAAATCTGAAAACTGGCTGTTTTGCACTTTTCTGTTCGCCTTGATTGTAGTACTGCCAGATCGGTGAATTTCGTACGTTCAAAATTTGGAATGAAGGAAACTAATGTAGACGTTGTGTCTGCAAAAGATTAGACGTCTTCATGGAGGCGTTTCAGTTTTATGGTCAAAAAACTGACTGTCACTCCATGACTTTTAGAAAGTCTGGCCACAAGATCGATGGCTAACGTCCTGGCATAATTCCCAGACAATCTCAAATGGAGTCGATATAATGAAGAAACTGTAGTGAAAGCTTTTTCAAACGATTCCAGCTGAGATGGAGCAAGAATAAAATCATACGGAGGTGATATCTTCTTCTGTGACTGTTTAGTAAAATGCAGCCACTTCAATCTCATTTGATGACCTCGAACGATCTTCGATTTGGTTTTTTTTTTGAATTTCATGATTCGAATTGTTTGATCTTTGAAAAATATGCACAAAAGAGCAGAAAAAATGAAAATAAAAGAAAAAAACGAGAAATGAATTTTGAGAGAAAAAAGTAAATTTTGAGTGGTTTTGCAGAAAATAACTACTTTCATGTGAAAAAATTTCCTAGTGGTTCAATATTCTTTCGCAGTGTATAAAAATGTTTTTTTCACAATTCCTGAAACTTAAAAACCTATCCGATTGTCCAACGTTGAGATATTTCAAAAAACGATATCGTGCATTAACTTTCTGACGCAACTGTATATATAAACGAAGGATCCTCCGCCCCCTTTTTGGTGAAGCCGATTTTTGTGTGGTCCTTTTCATGTCTAAAGTGCACATTTACCACTGTAGAGAGAGAGAGTGGGATGAGGGTCCTCACGTCAGAATTTTTATTTTCACGCGATCCATCTTTTTTCGTCTAGAGCTTGAATTAAGGAAGAGGTTGTGCAAAATGGCTAGGAGTTAACGGGATTCAAACTCGCATGGAGAGAGTACAAATCAGACGCTTTAAACACTCGGTCACCGCTGCACGTTTTTTGCGAGCGCTTTTCGCGTGACCACCGGGGGCCCTCGCAGGTTGTTGCATTAGTTCTAGCCAAACTTACATTAGTGTTCGTCGTGTTTGAAGAAGAGAGAGAGGGGGAGAGAGAGACAGAGTGAGAAAGTGTGTGTGTGTGTGTGTGTGTGTGTGTGTGTGTGTGTGTGTGTGTGTGTGTGTGTGTGTGTGTGTGTGTGTGTGTGTGTGTGTGTGTGTGTGTGTGTGTGTGTGTGTGTGTGTGTGTGTGTGTGTGTGTGTGTGTGTGTGTGTGTGTGTGTGTGTGTGTGTGTGTGTGTGTGTGTGTGTGTGTGTGTGTGTGTGTGTGTGTGTGTGTGTGTGTGTGTGTGTGTGTGTGTGTGTGTGTGTGTGTGTGTGTGTGTGTGTGTGTGTGTGTGTGTGTGTGTGTGTGTGTGTGTGTGTGTGTGTGTGTGTGTGTGTGTGTGTGTGTGTGTGTGTGTGTGTGTGTGTGTGTGTGTGTGTGTGTGTGTGTGTGTGTGTGTGTGTGTGTGTGTGTGTGTGTGTGTGTGTGTGTGTGTGTGTGTGTGTGTGTGTGTGTGTGTGTGTGTGTGTGTGTGTGTGTGTGTGTGTGTGTGTGTGTGTGTGTGTGTGTGTGTGTGTGTGTGTGTGTGTGTGTGTGTGTGTGTGTGTGTGTGTGTGTGTGTGTGTGTGTGTGTGTGTGTGTGTGTGTGTGTGTGTGTGTGTGTGTGTGTGTGTGTGTGTGTGTGTGTGTGTGTGTGTGTGTGTGTGTGTGTGTGTGTGTGTGTGTGTGTGTGTGTGTGTGTGTGTGTGTGTGTGTGTGTGTGTGTGTGTGTGTGTGTGTGTGTGTGTGTGTGTGTGTGTGTGTGTGTGTGTGTGTGTGTGTGTGTGTGTGTGTGTGTGTGTGTGTGTGTGTGTGTGTGTGTGTGTGTGGGAGAGTGAGAGAGAGTATGTAAGAGATAAAGAGTAAGAGAGGGGGAAAAGAGAAAGCAAGGGAGAGAGAGAGAGAGAGAGGGAGAGAGAGGGAGAGAGAGAGAGAGAGAGAGAGAGAGAGAGAGAGAGAGAGAGAGAGAGAAAGAAAGATAGAGAGAGGAAGGGAGAGAGAGAGAGAGAGAGAGAGAGAGAGAGAGAGAGAGAGAGAGAGAGAGAAAGAGAGAGAGAGAGAGGGAGAGAGGTGGAGAGAAAAGAAATCGTTTTGGAGCGTTAGCGAAAAAACTCAAGCGGCCCGAGCGTAGCGAGGAATAGCTGCTTGTATTCCATAGTTGATCATCGGTTATGTTGACTTGGAGTAGTCATTAAAACTACAGCTATCTACTCTAGTATAAATACGCTATTTGGTCACAAACTGCGTACGCGGTCCGTTCTCAGCTCATAGACGTCGGATCGGAGCAGGCTCAAAGCTAATCGGAAGCTCAGTTGCGGACGACGGTGCCCGTCAAGTTTCGTCCTGATCGGACCGCGCGTTGCTGCGCGGTAACCATTTATGCTGTTTTTTATGGCCAAAACCAATTCGTAGTATCTGTTCTTATAGTATTTATTGGTTCAATTACCCAAGTTTGAGGTAAAAGAGTGCCAGTGACGGGTCGAGCAGTGATATGCATTAAACGCACTGATACTATCGGTTCGATTACCCAAGTATGCGGTACACTGCTTCGAACTGACGAGAGCAAGTATCGTCATCATTTTCCCAAGTGGGTACGCTATGTACATTACAGACGCAAAAAGTGCCTGGGGTAGGTCAAGCAGTGATATCTATTCCACACACGACTCTAACAAGTTGGTTCAATTACCCAAGTTTGAGGTGAGCCGCTGCACAAAAGAGTGTCAATGGAGGGTCGAGCAGTGATATCCATTTTTTACTCCGTTAAATCAGTTCGGTTACCCAAGTTCATGCTATTGCGACTGAGCGGTCCAGTGGTTCTAAACTTGAAACTCTGGAATGAAAGAAAACAATGAAGTTTTCCCGTGAATCTTAAATTATTACTGTCACAGTATGCCATGCGGGTCTTACTGTCAGGCTGTGCCCTGCGGTTATTACTGTCAGGCTATGACCTGTGGCTACTACTGTCACGCTTAGCGCTGAGGCTCCTACTGTCAGTTTATGTCCGCGACTACTACTGTCAGGTTATTCCATGCGGCTATCATTGTCACGCTGTGCCCTGCGGTTTTTACTGTCAGGCTTAGCGTTGTGGCTATTACTGTCAGACTATGCCGTGCGGCTCTTACTGTCAGCTTACTTCTTTTGACTACTGCTGTGAGGTTATTCCATGCTGCGGTTGTTACTGTCAGGTTATGCTCTGTGGCTGATCCTGTCACGCTTAGCGCTCTGGATTGAACTTCCCCCTGGATTGAACGCTCTGGATTGAACGCTTAGCGCTGGATTGATTAGCGCTCTGGATTGAAAAAAAAAGAAGTTTATAATGAAGTCACAGTATGCCATGCGGGTCTTACTGTCAGCTTATGTCCTGCGACTATATCTGTCAGGTTATTCCATTCTGCGGCTCTTACTGTCAGGCTGTGCCCTGCGGTTATTACTGTCAGGCTATGACCTGTGGCTAATACTGTCACGCTTAGCGCTGCGCCTATCATTATCAGGCTGTGCCCTGCGGTTATTACTGTCCTGCAACTACTGCTGTTTATGCCCTGTGGCTATTACTGTCAGGCTTGGCTCTGGGGCTCTTACTGTCAGCTTATGTCCTGCGACTACTGCTTTTAGGTTATTCCATGCTGCGGCTATCTCTGTCAGGCTATGCCCTGCGGTTATTTCTGTCAGGCTACGCCCTGTGGCTATTAATGTTATGTTTAGCGCTGGAGCTTATACTGCCAATTTATGTCCTGTTGATATCACTGTGAGGCTATGACCTGCAGCTATTACTGTCACGCTTAGCACTGAGGCTCCTACTGTCAGCTATGTCCGCAACTACTGCTGTCAGGTTATTTCATGCGGTTATCATTGTCAGACTGTGCCCTGCGGTTGTCAGGCTTAGCGCTGCGGCTATTACTGTCAGACTATGCCGTGCGGCTCTTACTGTCAGGCTTGGCTCTGAGGCTCTTACTGTCAGGCTAAGCACTAAGGCTCCTACTGTCAGCTTATGTCCGCAACTACTACTGTCAGATTATTCCATGCGGCTATCATTGTCAGACCGTGCCCTGCGGTTGTCAGGCTTAGCGCTGCGGTTGTCAGGCTTAGCGCTGCGGCTATTACTGTCAGACTATGCCGTGCGGCTGTTACTGTCAGCTTACTTCTTTTGTCTACTGCTGTGAGATTATTCTATGCTGCAGTTGTTACTGTCAGGCTATGCCCTGTGGCTGATACTAACACGATTAGCGCTGAGGCTCCTACTGTCAGTTTATGTCCGCAACTACTTCTGTCAGGTTATTCCATGCGGCTATCATTGTCACGCTGTGCCCTGCGGTTTTCACTGTCAGCTTATGTCTTTTGACTACTGCTGTCCAGTGGTCCAGTGGCTCTAAACTTGAAGCTCTGGAATGAAAAAAAATGACATTGTCTCAGAAATCTTAAGTTATTACTGTCGCACTATGTTATGCGGATCTTACTGTCAACTTATGCCCTGTGGCTAATACTGTCACGCTTAGCGCTGAGGCTCCTACTGTCAGCTTATGTCCGCAAATACTGCTGGCAGGTTATTCCATGCGTCTATCATTGTCAGGCTTAGCGGTGCGGTTATTACTGTCAGGCGATGCCTTGCGGCTCTTAGTGTCAGGCTTGGCTTTGAGGCTATTACTGTCAGCTTATGTACTTTGACTACTGCTGTGAGGTTGTTCCATTCTGCTGCTACTGCTGTCAGGCTGGGGCTCCTACTGTCAGGCTATGGCCTGCGGCAATCTCATATTCGCCGCTCATTTACAAGGGATCGGGCAACAGATTGGTGTTCACAAAATATTAATCAAACCTGCTGTCAACTTATTATTGATATACTAAAATTACATTAGTAAAATTAAAAAAAAAACAAAAATTACTACCGGCCCAAGAATTGCGTGGGAAACCGTGACCAAGGAAATTACATGGGGCGCGAAGCGCCCCAGTATTTGACTTGTTCTAATGAAAAAAGGCTATTTGGTCACACTGTCTTTCCGCGGCCTGTTCTCAGCTCATAGGAGTCGGATCAGAACGGTGAAAACGCCATCGGATAGGTCCTGTTGAAGCGGAGATGCGCATCTACTTTTTAATTTGATCAGACCGCGCGCTGCTGCGCGGCACGGATTTCCTTAGTTTTGAAATTCAAACGTGTCCTCAACGTGACCCATTTATCGCCTAGCATTTTAATTTTTAGAAATGGAGCTATCTAGAAGTTCCAAGTTGTCTGTAAGTTCACGTTTTTACTTAATGACGTTCGTTTGTTCTTTGTTTCGAGCATCAGAACTGGCGGGAAAAAGTAGTAGGTGGGGCGCGAAGCGCCCCTTGAAGAGTGCTTGTCTAATTTATATAACCTATACCGTTTTTCAAAAGATTTCATTGTTGGGATTTTCATAAAATATGGTTGCTTCATCAATTTCGTTCAGTTTTCGGTTCTAGCTGCAATTCATTACAGAAATTCCTACAAAAATGAAGAGGGTCAAATCGGTCCCGGAATATGTCGAAAATGGTATCGGTCATACACTTTTAAACTTCCAACTGGAACTCGAAATACTATCAAATTCGAATAAATCTACTACAAGAAAACTAGATTCTCTTTCTATTTCTCTCTCTCTCTCTCCCTTTCTTTCTCTCAAATTACCTGTGGATTGGCACGTATTCCATCCAATTCATTTTGGACAACTTCCAGAAGTTTGTACAATTCTTCTAGAGACACTTCTTCCGAGCACCGTGGCATCAAGTCTTCCAGCGAGTCTTTTTCTTTCTGTTCTTGGGTTCTACTCTCGCCGGTAAACTCGGCAGGTATCGCTGGAAACGGAAATTTATACAAACCACTACATTTTAGTTTCTATGATTCATTACTTTGATAATTAAAACTTACTCGGTAATATAGTTGTACTGGGCAGGGTCATCAACTTTATGGAAAGATGATCCACCAATTTACTCGCTTCTTCCTGAAACAGAATCCCATCAGGCCATAATGATATTCGCCGAGAAATGTTTATGGTTTTTCCCAGAGTTGCACAAAGTAAAATTTTTTAGAACGGAAGTCGGAAGTGTATTTTTTAAACAGGAGTTAAATTTTTTCACGGAACTCGGGATTCGGGGATGTAAAAAAAACTTGAAAACCCCCGAAATTATCGTATATCCTAGTTGACCTTGACGAATTCATTGTCTTTCGTTCGTAATTTTCCACAAAATTCAGCTCACGAAAAATGTTTTTGATGGAAGTCGGAATTTCGTGCAACTCTGGTCTTTAATGTGTCTTTGCATGAACTCGTCTTTCGTTAATTTGAAGATGTGTGTAGAATTGAAAAAATACCTCAAACAGCGTTGTGAACTTCTTCGGATCGATCAGAATGTTCTGCGCAACCGAGACTCCCAGGTAGATGGATTCAGCAGACTGGACAAAGTTGAAGGAGATCGCCACTGTCGGTGACAGCGACGGCTTCAAAAGTACTGAAGACAGGGGAGTAGTGCCGCAGTACTGGAAATTTGGATTGAATAGTTTGAAAGATAAATCTCGTAAATCTTGAAAGATAAATCTCGTTTGAAAGATAAATCTTGTAACATCATCATTATGCGTCTTATCAATCTCAAAGATTCTCAAAGAAAGAATAAAAATATTGAAGTACAAAAATCACCTCTCCTGCGTATCTATAGAAAGAAAAATGAACACGATTGGAACCGTAAAACGACTTCATAAATGTTTCAAACTTTGTGTTACCCATGAAATATCTGCCTGAAATGACAAAAGTTAAGAATTTCAGTTGAACACAGCTCGCCTAGATCCGTCATTGTATGAATGGTGTCAGATAAGAAACCGTTGGTGACAGCTGACATTCGATTTTGGACCGCCCATAGTCGTGGGATTCCGCCTAACATTTTTAAAGATTTGTAGCTTATTGAATGAAAAGTGTTTTAAATCTTGATTTCGAGTCCACTATAAAAAAATCTACTTTTTCTCTTCTAAATGAAAAAAAACCTTCAACAGAAATAGGTAACATGAATGGCAGTAGAACAGTGTCACATGTATCATGAGCCGAAATGAACGGAAAATGAGTGGAGGACGCGGGCATACAGACTCCAATGTCAGCTGGATGTAGAACTCCCTGAAATATCTAACCCTTCAGAAAGTAATAGAAAAAGACTGTATTTTCTCTTGGGAATCAATGAAAACTATTGTATCTGCCGGATTTGTTTTTAAAATTGTTGAAAACGACCGTGCTTTTTGGATTTTTTGAAGACATAAAGGTACGAGATATTAGTTTTGCGCAATCACTATAGCGGAGAATGAATTTCACCACGTAATCAAGGACTACTCTACGACATGCTACAGCAAGTTATCGTACAAGCAATAAGTACTGCGTGCATACAATATTCATAAGATTTTCAATGTTAAACGCTCACCTCGGAACGGAAGTAAGCTCGTAGTGTACCAGCTACCAATGCCAACATCAACTGCTCAGTCGTCGATCGGACCAGCTTCTCTGCTCGATTCAACAGTTCTGGGTGTTGTAGTTCAACCCATGCGATTTGTCGAGTTTTGACTGAAATTTCATAAATTACAGGACTCTAGATCCGATGCCCATGATCTGAAAACGATTCCTGGAAATAGGTTGTGACCGAACAGTGCTGCATTAAATTGAAATAAACGAAAACAATATTCCATTTTTTAAAATTTCAATAAAAACTTGAAAATCACTTTTTACTTTTTTTTTCTAACTACGGTATGCTCACTTGATGTGTCAAACTAACAGCCGATATCGAAAAAATTTCTTGAAGATTCACTTGGGTTAGTCTTTTTCACTTTTCCTCTAAATAATACTCCGCGCGAAAATGTCTGATAACTTTTAGAAAATGATTTGATTTGATTACGAAGTATAAAAATCTCACCATCGGGTTGTCCCTGCTCCAGCAACTCTTCACAAACTTCTGGAGACCTTTCCCTATCAGTCTTCTTGAACCTGTTTCTCCCTTCTATGTAGTTCCACATTCGACATCGATGTCGTAGAGTTAATAGAGTTACCTCAAGTGGACCCAGAAGGAAACTCTTAAACACGGTTTTCATATTTGAAGCAAGAGGAAAATTTTAGAAACAAACCTTGATCATTCTAGAAAACGTTGTCCGAGCATGAAAAGTGAGCCCAAGTTCATTTTGAGTACAGTGAATGGTCGGTTCTAACTGAAAAACTATTGTGGTGAGCAAATGAATAACGATCATGAATGTATCCGTTTGAAAATTTTTCATAACATTCATGATTACAAGTTTCTCATTAATTCTCGTACTCTCGTGATATTAAATAGAAATTTTGTTCAAGTGTCTGTTCCGATTTTCAAACGTGTGAACAAACGACCGAATTTGAAATTACTGTACAGTTATTTCTAGGTTAACTTCCCACTCATTTATACTGCTCACCAGAGTTGCACGGAAGTAAAATTTTTCAAAACGGAAGTCGGAAGTTGGAAGTGAATTTTTTAAACGGAAGTCGGAAGTCGGAAGACGGAAGTTAAAAAAGGGCGGAAGTCGGAAGTAGAATTTTTCCAACGGTAGTCGGGAGTTCAAAAAAGTTGAAAAAACCCAGAGACATTGTATATTCGCGCATTCTCAACAGGTGATAGGTCAATTCCATACTGAATAGAAACGATTTCACGTTTTTTTCGTCATTTTTCACTAAAAAATATTTTGACGGAAGTCGGAAGTAGAATTTGTTAAACGGAAGTCGGAAGTAGAATTCGTTAAGCGGAAGTCGGAAGTGAAATTTTTTCACGGAAGTTGGAAGTCGGAAGTGAAAAAAGGGCGGAAGTCGGAAGGCGGAAGTCGGAAGTCGGAATTCCGTGCAACTCTGCTGCTCACTTTCACAAAGAAAGTCAGTTTACCAAAACATACATTGATAGTAATCTGATGGTTCGACATCACGCACTGAAACCTGAAGGCACAAATACTTGAATCGACTTCATTTACCACTATCACCATTGTTCTCTCGTTACCATCTATCTGAAAAAAAAACATATTATTTTGAAAGAAAGCAAGAATACCTCAAAATTTGGAACGACGATAACTTTCTTCTCCTTCCACTCTGTTCTATCCTCATTCAAAATTTTTAATAAATCTTGTTTATTCTCCAAACGTCGTTTTCTGAAAGTGTTTTATAAACTTGCACTGACACTTTAAAATTCTTATGACTATAGAATCAAAAGCAAAACAAACCTCTGATCCCATATTACAGGAAGATTTCTCGAAACCTCGCTATTTTCGTCAGGATGAAGAACATGTGCTATTCTTGCGATCTAAACAGTTTGAAGCTGAATAAGTTGCGAAAAATTCTTACCAAATGTCGCATCGACTGTGAGCTTAACTGATCATTGAAAAAGAGACATAAAACATCCGGATCCTTGCCTTCAATAGGAAAATTGTGCGAACAACTCCTGAAATATGTAGAGAAAGTTCGAGAATTCCGCAGTTAGCAGCAGACTTATTTAATTTGAACGTTCGCGAACGCGTTCGTGCATACATAATTAAGAGAAGAAGAAATTCACCTTCCAATCGCATTGTGATGTTATTTTGTCGGTTTAAACGAATGAAGAAAGTTAGAATTAAAAACGAAAAAGAAATGGAAAAAAGCAGAAACACCGTAATATATTTTGATCTACCTTTTTCGCGTGTAAGTTACTGTACCTTCATTTCATTTTTTTTTTCATTTTCCGCCTATAGGCGCACCTACGTTTCCATTGTTTCTTTGTCACCTCATATCTTCTTGTATGTGTTGTCATATTTTTTCATACCTATTATAACTCTCCTCATTCAAGAAAAATAAATCTCATGAGACGTTAACCAATACGAAAACGAAAACACAGTCTTCACTTTCGCGTTAAAACAAACCTTTTGCTTTTGAGAGGCTCTTCATATACCAAATTGAGGAATACTCGCACGAAGAGTATACAAGGGCATATGGTGAAGAGCAAAACGTAGAACGGAACAGAGAAAAATATAGCGAAGGCGATTTTCGAAAAGTTCAGAAATCCTATTTCATTACTGTATTCGCGGATTTCGGGCGGTCTACGGTTTTCGATTCCCCGACTCATCTGAAATTGAATTTTAGCTCTTTTGAAACCTCCTCATTCAAATGTTAGTTTTTACTTGTTCTATCAGGCGTCATACAGAATGTTTCCGATAATGTGCAGGACTTTCAAAGTGAGTTTATGATTTTTAAAATCAAAATGCATTGCAAGCTAACAATTATATTTCAAACAATGAATTATGAAAATATTTAACAATGCCTTACTCTTTTTTTAATTTCAGTTTTTTGTTGGTTTTTTTGTCTCCGTGAACCTTGAGGCTTTTCTTAGAGTTTGAATATTTTTGTTCGATCTTCAGATTACTATAACTCACTCAAAAATAAGATTGAGATCCCCTTGGCAGATAGTATCCTAGAAATTTCAGGTACCGTAAAGTGAAACGCCGTGTTCGCAACTTGAAGGATATCAGAAAAGTTGTGAGTCGCAAGACTCACTCACTCGCACACATACACACTAATTATGGAAAGCGATAACCGAGACGAGATGGAGGGGAGAGAGCGGGCGACGTGGAGAGACACAGTGTCAGGCTCATACTGGCGAGGAGAGCACTTCTGAATTCTGCAATGCAACCAGCGGCGGCAGAAGAAACACTTCTCCCGCGCTCTCCCTCTCTCACTTTCTCGCTATTACCAATTAAACCGACTTCTGGTAAATGATGGTTTACACAGAGGAATTTGCGCGTAGGAAAATAACGAAAATTCGCGAGAATATATAAATATTAAGACAATCTTCTTGTCAGTCATGATCGATTAGTCAAATTGAGCCCGGAGAGAAATGGAAAGTTACTAACTTCACAAGCCTTTTCTTGTTTATCAATCATTATTAGTGAGAAGAAAAAGTACATCATCAGCTCACTTTCTAAAAAAAGACAAAGAATTTTCAAAATATGTCATATGTTTAAGCAAAAATGAGGTTATCTCATTCAAACTAGCAATGTTAGAAAAACGGGGAATAAATACAAACGTTCATTGGAAAAGAGAGGATTTCAATGTGTTGTCGTGGCTTGCAAAGAGTACTGACACCCTTGAACTCAACGTCATGTACTTAGCACTGCTTCTTTCAGTAGTTACATGATAGTATGTGAATGGAAGACGAAAATTCGATGAAAAGTTTGTTTTCACCAAGTTTCCGTAGTCTTTCGAGGTGTTTACATCTGTTTTGATATCCTACGTATAAAGAAAATTTTTTCTAGTGGCGCTGTTATAAAAGAGAGACTTAAGAAAATAAAACCGATTAAAAGTGCTCTGAAACTGGGTTGGCTTCGAAAATTTTGATCAAGAATCTCGTATTCTCTCGAGATTTTAAACCTCTTATTCGGATTCAACACCATATGTTTTAAGCTGATTGGTGTTATACATTCATACGCGAATCAAAAAGTTCAATATGTGGATAGCTTAGCAGCAGATATTTTCAATGACTGATGCCTTTGTTATAATCATCGACAATCAATAATTTAGCAGAAGTTTAAAGTTAGGACGGTTGTTTAAGACGTTCTTTCTCCTTCAGTATTGTATATTCCAAGATAACTGGCAGAAAAACAATGAACAAATTGATTTTAATTCGATGGAGTTGACAGAAGTTATCGTTTAAATCGAAGTATTAATTGATTCAACGATTTTCATGGGCTGATCTGTGAAACAATGCTCAAAGTTGTGGTAGATATCAGAACGAGCTTTTATTTTGTTGGAAGAAGCTATATCAATGAAAAAAATTCCAAATACAGATTCTGGTAGAATCTTTATGTTTAATTTTTCAAAAATTTATGCTGTTCAATTCATCCGGTAAAGAGAATCTAATTAGTTTTGCCCTTCTATTGAAGGAAGTAAAAAAAGTTTTTGAACACATTGACTCACGTGGGAATGACAATGATTCGCCGCGAATCTGTGAGGTCTGACTGTCTTCTAGGGTTTTCGACTATGCTGAAAACGATAGAACTGGTTTCAAAAACTGCTATGTCGACCTTATTCCGGAGTTATGGCTCG
Organism: Caenorhabditis parvicauda; assembly: GCA_963978915.1. Lineage (NCBI taxonomy): Eukaryota > Metazoa > Nematoda > Chromadorea > Rhabditida > Rhabditidae > Caenorhabditis > Caenorhabditis parvicauda. Next base: position 15,967,385 of record OZ022252.1, read on the forward strand.
AAAACGACAAAAAAGCTAGTATTGTATACTTGGATCATCGTTTACGGCCCAAGAGTACCCTTTTTTGATACACAAATGCGAAAAAACCACCTCTCCGTTTCAATCGCTCTCAATTTAGCTTTTTGGGCAAAAAAATTAAATTCTGAAAATTCACAAAACGAAACGAATTGAATGCAGAAAAATCTATAACACGTATGCAAAACCGAGCAGGGGATATCACTGATATGTTAACACAAAGATTTCGTGATGCCGGTGGTCAAGTGGTTAAGCCGTGGAACTGCTACTCTTTTTGTCTTTTTTTCACTCTGGTTCGAGTCTTTTCTTGACCACTTCACTTTTGCATGTGTTCAGTACTCATCTTTACGTTGTCGTTATCAAAACTTTTGCCCAGTTTATCTTCTATCACTTTTTTATTGTCATTATGTCAAAAAGTTATTACTAATGATGAATTTAAAATATTAGGTGTAATTTTACATTTTCAGAGACTCGAATTTCAAAGAGAAGACGAAAATAAGTTCTGTCACGAAGGTAAAAAGAATTCGTCCAGAAAAGACTCGAACCAGAGTGAAAAAAAGACAAAAAAGAGTAGCAGTTCCACGGCTTAACCACTTGACCACCGGCAACACGAAATTTTTGTGTTAACATATCAGTGATATCCCCTGCTCGGTTTTGCATACGTGTTATAGATTTTTCTGCATTCAATTCGTTTCCTTTTGTGAATTTTCAGAATTTAATTTCTTTGCGCAAAAAGCAAAATTGAGAGCGATTTAAACGGAGAGGTGGTTTTTTCGCTTTCCTGTATCAAAAAAGGGTATTCTTGGGCCGTAAAAGATGATCCAAGTATACAACACTAGCTTTTCCTGTCGTTTTCGAGCTATAACTCTGAAATAAGGTCGACATAGCAGTTTTTGAAACCAGTTCCATCGTTTTCAGCATAGTCGAAAACCCTAGAAGACAGTCAGACCTCACAGATTCTCGGCGAGTGGTTGTCATTCCCACGTCAGAGGCAGAAAGCTACCGTAGTCAGAGGTCTGAGTTGTACTGAACTGCTCGACACTACCCCAGTTTCATTTTGGAGGCAGTTTCATAGAAAACGACACTAAACGTGCATGAAAAATCGAATATTCGAACAGGAATGAAACGCCAAATGAAGAGGGTTCATTAATGCGATGGGTTGGAAGTGCTTCGAAATTCCCATTTCACTCCTCTCTCTCCCATTGAATTTATGTCATTTGTAGCTTTAGAGGCTTAGTTATTGTTACCGAATTTCTCATGTGAAACTTGATGAACAAGCAGAGAGTCCTCGCTACGCTCAGAGCCCCTTTTTTCATTTCAAAATCAAAAAATGCAGATTTTGCTCTCTCTCTCTCTTTCCCCTCTGTCTCCCTCTTTCTTTCTTTCTTTCTTTCTCTCTCTCTCTCTCTCTCTCTAACACACACACACACACACACACACACACACACACACACACACACACACACACACACACACACACACACACACACACACACACACACACACACACACACACACACACACACACACACACACACACACACACTCTCTCTCTCTCTCTATCTCTCTCTCTCTATCTCTCTCTCTCTATCTCTCTCTCTCTCTATCTCTCTCTCTCCTCGCGGCCCGTTCACACTTCCTGTATAAACGCAACGCGCGTTCGAATACCGTCCCAGCCACTTTTGCACAACCCCTTCCTCTCCCCCCCCCACCCACAACCAAATCCAAAAAGGACCACCCAAAAATCGGCTTCAACCATTTGGGGGCGGAGCAAAGGGGGCGGTCCCCTTGTTCTATTATTAAGACGCAATATTCTATCGCGTCGAGACGAATCGGTCTTAGGGCTGTAACTTTTCTCAAGATATTCAATTTTGAAAAAAATTCACCGGTACTCTTCCAGGTACCCAAGGATTGTCCTATCCAAAAATTTTCTTGGTGCAGTACCGTATACCAATAATTGTCAGAATTTTCTCAAAACTGACCAAAACTCTCCGTTATTAGGTTCAAAATGTTCAGCTCGATGAGAGCTACATTTTATCCCGTGAGACCAATGCTCTATTGTCACCCTGAACTACTGTAACGCCCCGTCAAAAATTGACAAAATCGGAAAATTAATATTTTTAAGTGATAGAGGTCTCGGCCAGTGCAATGACCTATATGAGCGTGTGCAGCTTGTTTTTCTGCAGCGAATAAGTGTATACCCCACACCGCGGCAAACGCAGTTGAAAAGTGTAAGCAAAGCAAATCGATAGAGTAGATCAAATTTCAGTTACTGTAGTTCAAAAATTTTACTTTTCCTCTTTTTTTTCATCCCAGATTCAAAAATCGTAACGTAAAAATGTTCGAAGTAGGTAAAACTATCGTTGGGAACAGTCTGCAACGTTCATTATGTCAAGTAAAACATTTATTAAAGTACAAACACTTTCGAAAATAAAAGAGGGGGCCCGCAAAGCGGTTGCGAAGCGGTTTTATTGTCTTATTACTTTTCCTAGGTGTGTACCCGTCAGCCAAAGCGTTTCCACAAAAGGCGAAAAATTCAAAAAACTGATTTCAGATCACGAAATATAGCGATAGGTCAAGAATTTATGAACGTTTTCGGCTTGTTAAACAACGTTAGTTCTGCTAGAAAATGAGGTAAATCCCTTTTTAAAGTGATTTTTTCTCTGTATATGAACACTGTAAAGCTTTCTTACTGTCACACACCTCTGCAGTACTCAGTACTTGCCGTATGACCGAATTCTTATGATTTCAACGTCTCAACAGCTGTTCTGGTTGATAAAAACCGATTTCCATTCATGATAACTAGATTAACCCTAGTCCAAACAAAATGACCGTCTATTAGAAGAAAAAAGTCATGAAAACAATTTTTCTACTCTCCGGCTTCTGTCAATATGTACAGTACCGTCCATAAAGATACGAACGCTAACTTTTTTTGGCATGTATCGACCTGAGAGTACCGGATCGGTTTGTAACTTTCAGAAACGTCGGAGAAAACATTTTTATGTATTGGTAATGAATATGAAAACCATAGTAAATCACTGCGCAACATAAAGACCTTTTTCTCAAATCCACTTAAAATCAATTTTTTCCCTTTCATATTTATTTTTCTTTTTTTTTCATTCAGTATAAGTTTTTATGTTTTCAAATGCATAGTTCTGATAGTTCAGTATACCTAGCTGGCAGAAATAAAAAAATTCACTCAATAGGTGATCTTTCTATGCCACAACACACGATTGAAGAGGTCGCACTTGACTAAAAAGCCCGCAAAGACAATATAAAGTTTTTATGAAGTTACTTTTGCTCCAGATAGACTGGATCTACTTGAAAAGTGATAAGAAACTCTTTTTTCATTGTTTCGACACTATTAGAAGTTACCTAGAAAAGATTCCAGGCCGTTCGTCATTGAACTCGTGGCTCACATTCTCGAAAACTATCAAGTTGTGGTCAGTTTTTCATCCATAAAATGGGAACGCCGTGTTGTAGATCTCCAATTTTTTGAAGCCACATTTTTTAACACGTATTTGATTCAGTTTAACGTCTGGACGTCAACTAAAAAGCTATCTGAAAAAAATTCAAGTGAGCCAAACTGGAGTAAGAGGAGGAGCGGATTCGCAGGGTTCTAAAGAGACAGTCTAAAATTGTGAAAAAGGATGAATAGAAGTTTTTTGTGTTCGAAATTGAACATAAACGTTTGGAGAGATGTTTGAATGTAAAACAAAGTTGATTTCTGTAACTAATCCATTCAAAAATCACGATTGTTGCAACCTGAAAAAGGCTTCTCCGTACATTTTCATTCGACCCTTCTCAAAATTGTTCAGAGTGATTGAGTTAATGCCACTGTATTCAAATGAACAGAAGTGATATAGAGAATGAGTATACAAAAAATTGGAGATCCACAACACGGCGTTCCCATTTTATGAATGAAAAACTGACCACAACTTGATAATTCTCGAGAAGGTAGGCCACGAGTTCAAAGGCAAACGGTCTGGAATCTTCTCCAGGTAACTTCAAGTAGTGTCAAAACTATTCAAAGGGTGTTTGTACTAGTTCTCAAGTGAATCCAGTTCATCTGGAGCAAGAACAACTTCATAAAAAGTCGATTTCTTTCTCACTGTCTTCTCAGTAATGAGTGACCTCTTCGATCTCATGTAATGGCATCGAACAATCATCAATTGAGTTGATTGTTTGATTTTAAACATGTTAATAGTCTGAGTTATCAGAAAAATGCACTTGAAAACAAGGAAATTTTCAATAAATGAAAAAAAACAAAAATAAATGTGAAGAGGAAAGAGCCAATTTTTAGTGGGTTTGAGAAAAAGGTCTTTTTGTTGCGCAGAGATTTCATATGGTTTACATTTTCATTAACAGTACATAAAAATGTTTTCTCCAACATTTCTGAAAGTTACAGACCGATCCGGAACTCTCAGGTTGACATATGCCAAAAAATCTTAGCGTTCGTATCTTTATGGACGGTACTGTATATTCACAGACGCCATCAGAAAATACACAGCTTCAATAGAGTTGTAACTTCTTTTCACTGGTTCATCTCTTGTTCCAGAATTATAGTCCAAAGAAAGTAAACCGGAGTTAACTACGAACCCAGAGTTAGCACTACTGGTGGTCTTCAGATTTTTGTTACGTTATCATAGACGCGTGTGAATAACACATTAGCCTGGACTCAACTCTGGATCCCAATAACACTGAAAGTCAATTCCTGTTAAGACTATTTTGGGCCTTTTTGTCTCGACGCGAGAGAATATTGCGTCTTAATACACTCTGTGTCAAAAAAACGTCCACACCCATATTTTTTGAAATTTCTCAGTTCATATTAGCCCTAGCCGCTCGTCACTCTGCTAACTGTAAGAAGATGTGAAAACACTGTTGTGTGTACAATTTTAGCTAGATCACTTGTGTTAATCAAAAGTTATAATCAAAAACACCGAAAATGGTGTGTGTCAAAAAAACGTACACACTCTGAAAAACCGTTTGCTTCTTTAAAATTCTAATCTTTCCTACTTTTTTCTAATTTCTCTGTAAACAAAAAACGATTTTCGAACAGGCAACAGAAATCTAACTGCGTAGACGTGAGAAAAAAATTTAAAAATGTGAAAAATGTCAATTTTTCGAAAATTTCTCGAAAAACGGGAAAAGTTTATCTTGAATTGGTCTGAACATTACAAACATCAGCAGATCACTTTTGTTGATAATTTTCTCATCATAATCAAACAACATACCAAGAATCGAGGTTCAAAAACTCGATTTGAGAAGAAAAAGGTATCCAACTCGGAAACATGAGTACGCGCATCGTCCCATTTGTGCATGAATCTTGATTTATCTGCACTTTTTTGAAATTGGTATGACGGATGCGATCTTCTGAATTGTGAAACCAATCATAAGATCGCAATTCAACGCATTCAAACAAAATTGTGATGGTTGGAAGAATGATTTTCCACTACTGATTTAGTAACATACTAAAAACTATTCTTTCTCCATTAATTGCTTTTTTTCTTACCATTTATTTTGAGGAAAAACGTTCTTTAACATGTTTTACGTTCTCAAAGAAAGTTAAAACTGTTTTCAAGGAAAATAAAAAAAGAAGAACTAATTAAAATATTTTTCCAAATCAGTAGTGGTACATCATTACTCCAGCCGTCGAAAATTTTTGTTTGAATGCAAGATTTGGAATCTGATGAATGGTTTTACAATTCAGATGATTGCATTTATCATACCAATTTCAAAACAGTGCAGAATAATCAAGATTCACGGACAAATGGGACGATGCGCGAACTCATGTTTCCGAGTTGGACACCTTTTTCTTCTCAAATCGAGTTTTTGAGCCTTGACTATTGGTATGTTGTTCGATTATAATTAGAAAATGATCAACAGAAGGGATCTGCTAATGATCGTAATGTTCAGACCAATTCAAGATAAACTTTTCCCGTTTTTCGAAAAATTTTCGAAAAATTGACATTTTTCACACTTTTTATATTTTTTCTGACTTCTACGCAGTTAGACTTTTTTTGCCTGCTGGAAAAATGTTTTTTGTTTACAGAGAAACCAGAAAAAAGTAGAAAAGATCAGAACTTTAAAGAAGCAAACGATTTGTCAGAGTGTGTACGTTTTTTTGACACACACCATTTTCGGTGTTTTTGATTATAACTTTTGATTAGCACAAGTTATCTAGCTAAAATTGTACACACAACAGTGTTTCCACTTCTACTAACATTTAATAAAGTGGCAAGCGGTTAGGCCAAATATGAACTGAGAAATTTTGAAAAATATGGGTGTGGACGTTTTTTTGACACAGAGTGTATGATAGGAGTAAGGATACTCACAATGTAAAATCCTCAAATTATGATCTGTGAATTGCTGCTACAATGAATAACCATTTATAAGCTTAAGGGAAGCTAAGACTCGAAACTTTTCATCAAAATCACTCCAAAACTTTTCGTGGACCGGCATTGGACCGTAGATGGGCGACAGTCGTCCCGGACATGTGTCGCCCAATTACAGTCCAATGCCGGTCCATTTACGGTCCGATGCCGGTCCGGTCCATGTGTCGCCCGGTCCATGTGTCGCCCGTCCGCAGTCCATGTGTCGCCCATTTACGGTCCATTGCCGGTCCGGTCCATGTGTCGCCCGGTCCATGTGTCGCCCGGTCCATGTGTCGCCCGGTACATGTGTCGCCCGGTCCATGTGTCGCCCGGTCCATGTGTCGCCCACTCATAGTCGCACTGTCCAATTCATTCACTGTTCAATATCAGTTTTATACATTATGTGGACACACATAACTTTTTGCGGGGGTATGACACATGAAATATTTTCCTTCTATATCCGGACCCCTGATATATGATAGTGGGTACCACTTTCAAGCCAGAACTGAACCTTAGTGGACAAATATAGCCCAATGTTCATCAGTTCAAAAATAGTCCAATGTTGGAACTAACATGTGCGAACACATATTACATGCTATAGTTCGGCTTACAATCGTTCCTACTCCGAAGTGCAGAGAAGAAACGATCTAAAAAGTCGTCGAGGGCTAGATAGGTCATTGCAGCCACTCGCGGACATATCGCGGGTTTCGCCGATTTGATCATCCATGGGCCAGTCCATGTGTCGCCCATCTACAGTCCATGTGTCGCCCGGTCCATGTGTCGCCCATCCGCAGTCCATGTGTCGCCCGGTCCATGTGTCGCCCGGTCCATGTGTCGCCCGATCCATGTGTCGCCCGGTCCATGTGTCGCCCAGTCCATGTGTCGCCCATTTACGATCCAATGCCGGTTCAAATCTGACACGCAGTGCACTCTCCTCGCCACCGGTCCATGTGTCGCCCATCTACAGTCCATCTGTCGCCCGGTCCATCTGTCGCCCATTCACGGTCCAATGCCGGTCCGCCAAAAGTTTTGGAGTCAGAATATTCAAATAATGGTTTTTTATTTTCAGAGACAGTAGTACTTATGAAATTAGGAAAACTTCAATTGGTCGTTTTTTATGTTAACAAAAATAGATTTATTTCTACTTCATAGTCTTTAAAAAAATTAAATCGTGAATTTTCATTAGTTTCTGAAAAAATCCTGATAACTACCGAAACTGGTGAATAATGGTGTTTTATAACTATTCTCCTTAATCAACCACTGTTTCAAGTTTTATTTTCCATTATTTCCGTAGAATTCCAATAGTTAGAAAAATACTTGTTCTAGTTGAAATACTGATCGTTCCACATAGCTTCCTTTACCTGTAACAAAGTCTGGCCTCCGTTAATCGGGTACTTAGTACCGTAGCAGTTTCGCCTTGAAATACAAGAACGATTTACGTAATGAGCCTTTAATTTCAATGGACTGAAAGTAAGAATGATAATTTAAATCCACAAAGATCTAACTGTTCGTTGTGAGAGTCCCGACCCTACCGTACTCATTTTGCAAAATTAAGATTAGAGCGCGTTTGAAAACGGCCATGCTTCTAGCGATATATGTGCGTTCTATAACTGGAGCGTTCTGGAACTGTCAGAACATTACTTAACACGATGGTAAAAGGCACCCAGGTGTTCCAAGCCTAAACAAGAGGCGTCACCACCGGCTGCCTGTTACTATTTGCCGCCGCCGCCGAAACCCCGCGTTTTTTCCCGCCAAATTTCGCATTCAAATCGCCATCTCCGCCGCCACCGCCACTCATTTCACCGTTACACCAATACGGTCCAATAACGAGATAGGCTATAGCCGGCTACACTCTCCCTCCCTCGTTCTCTCTCTCTCTTTTATTTTATTATAGCGACAGATGTCTGAAGAGGCTCATTGCATTGTTGTGAAACGGCTGGGTCTTTCTCTCCTTTTCTTCTCTTTTTCTCTCTTCCGTCCTTTCTCTCTCTCTCTCTCCTTTGGTTTGACATCTTCTACTACCAATAAACCAACTGCCAAATACGATCTTCTTCTCTATCGATTCTCTCTCGGTTTTCACACCTGCTCTATTTGATCAGAATTTGTATTTCTTTAGTTTCATCTAGCTGGTTTTCATGTTATCAACACTAATTTCACATTTTGAGCACTTTTTCTTCCTTAATTATTTTTGTCAAGAAAATTTGTTTTTATTCCCACACCTGCACTGAATATTGAGAGTAATCAGTTGTAACTCAATCTCAAATTTTTAAGTTTTGTTTTTTTTCGATTTTCATCAGTTTAATTTTTTTAAACAAAATTCGAGCGTCTAAAATTTTCATTTTACGGAGAAATTTCAAAGACTTTGTTCGAAAAAGTTAATTGAGGAAACGTTATGTTACATTTTGTTTCTTAACGATCCCTAATTTTACTTTTTCCATAGATTCTTTTCAAGAAACATGCTATTTTTTCTGCTTATATCAATAACATTGATTGAAACGGATACTGCATACTTCCTGTAGGTAACACGAAAATCTATAAAAATCAATGTTCTAAAAGATTTGATCGTTTCTGCTTATTTCACGATTTTCTAAAAAAAAAGACTGAAAACGACAACTGGCACCGAAAATTGTGTTTCGTTTCCTTCGTAGTCCACTTTGGTATATTAAAAAAAAAGGCTTGAGCGATCAATCTCCGAATTTCTCATCATTTGGTATTTCTATTGATTTTCTGTAAACAACTTTAACTGAACCTAAATGGACCAGTGCGCCTGCGGCAGGGGGGAATCGATGTTCAACACAAAATAGTATTCGTAAAATTTTACTAAAATCTAACGAAACTTTAAATCAATAAATCAATGCGCGATCAATGCGTAGCCGTAAAACCATCAGTAGTGTTCCCAACCCACATTCGCCAACCAACAAAAAAAAAGATGAAAGGGACACCGCGGACCGATGATGAACCACCACGAGGCCCCGGGGAACCAAGGGAGTAGGAAGGAAACTCACTCAACATCAATCTTCGAGTGTCGCGCAGCCACACACACACATTTTACTATATCATGATCATGGGCCTCCTGCTTTCTCTTTTTGTCTCTAGTACGCGTTGCAAACACGCTTTGCGTCTGCGTATCGGTGAAAGCGCAGTTTAACATTGGGGGATGTACAAATTTATTCATTCATTGATTTACTCGCGACCTTCTCCCCCTTTCTCTCACATTCTGTCTGTCTGTCTGTCTCTCTCTCTCTCTCTCTCTCTCTCTCTCTCTCTCTCTCTCTCTCTCTCTTCCTCCCCTTCCACCTCATTCAGGTTAGAAAGGGTCATTTCAGATGTCATTCGACCAAATATACGAAAAGTGCTTCCGGAACATTTCCCTGGTGAAGAACAAGAAGTCCGATGATAAACCATTCCTAACAACACTCGACTATGTGATGACCAACTCGGCGTACGTGATATTCTTGATGACGTCATCATCGAAGGCGATCGACGTGTCGTCCAAGATTGAGAAGTTTGTGACAGCAAAGAATGCGAGTAATCGGAAGAAGGACGAAAAGCCGCAGAGGTATGGTTTCAACGGTCTTCTATTTCTAATGAAAAAGCAAAAAAAACAATGGGAGACATGAGGATCGAACTCTCAATACAGCATTAAATTTCATTCAAATTCACCTGTGATTTTTAAAATCGGAATAACTCAAAAACCAAGTTGATAATGAAACTTTTGAGACCAGTTCAATATTCTCGAGACTCTGAACTACAAATCACACCTTGCAGTTCACCAGCAAGAATCAGACGGCTATTTAGCCTGAAGAAGAAGAAAAAGGTGCCGACTGAGGACGCGTCTCAGATCTCGGTTGTCGTGGTCGATACCGACTTTGGTAATGACGGCGGAGAAGCGATTTCCAAGGTTTGCAGAGAAGACTGGTACGTCTACGCCCCACAGAACGCACACATCACGGTGAGATTTGGGTTTTGGTTATTTGAAAAAGTGTAGAAAAAAGAACTGTTGTATTGGAAATAGTGCGCTGAAAGCGAAAACTTTAAAATTGGGCATTTACCGAATAATGAATTTTCTTCGAGTTATACTCGAAAAATTCTCTCTCCGTTTCCCGCGTTTCAGAATTGTTTTGTAGGAAATTCTATTTCTCCTTCAATTTTCATTACAAATTTTAAACAATTTTTGATGAAATTTATCATTATAGTTCAAACCGTCAGAACATGAACAATAAGTCATCGCGTGAAAGTTCTGGCAGTTTTTCGAGAAATTTTAGACATCTGAATTGTTTGGCGTTGACTCTGTTGCGTGAAAAAACTTTTTTGTTTTCAGTTAGTTAGGAACCGTAACGGTGTGTTTTTACGTCAATCAAATGGAGAAGATAGTTTTTCAAAGACGATAAATAGAAATTCAACTAAAAAACATCTATGTTACTCTTTCAGAGTCGATTACTTCGAACACTCGGTTTCGAATACGCGCCATGTGTGTCTGTAGTCGAATCGTCCACCCTCACCGTGGTCACTAAAGAAGGTCGACGTTTGCTGAACGAAGATGAAGCCGGCAACGAGTTCCCTTGGTGGCCACCCACACCCACCATGCTGCTCAATGGCAAACTCTGCACCAAACACGGAAACAAGGACTACAAAGAGCTGCAAGCACCGTACCGAGCGTTCTTCTTCGGTGCTTTCTGGGTATTCTTTAGCTCTTATTTAAAGTTTTTACACTTCAAATTTTGGGTACATCATATTTCTCTAACTCCATGAAAAACATCAGATAATTGTCAAATTTACGTCCAAATCTTGAAATTTCAAAAAAATTAAAAGCCGAATAAGATTTTGTCTGGAGCTGTATATTTGATGCTATCAGAAAAAATCGAACGACAGCTTGAGCTGAAATCCTCGTGGACGAGAAAAAAATTAGCAGAATTGAAGTTTGTTATTTAAAAAATCTGAATGAAAAATTTCCAGTGTCCGCCAGCACGCCAGTGGGCAAAGCAGTTGAGTCCAATATACGAGAAACTGCGCGACAAGAACGAGTTGGAAGTTATCTTCTGCTCGTCGGACAGGAACGAAGCCGGCTACAACCAGTTCCTGGACCAGATGCCATGGCCAGCGTTCGCCTACGACCCACAGAAGACGTCCGCGTTGACCAGACTATTCAATGTGAATGGTAAGTGTTTGAGATTGTTTATGAGAGTTTAAAAACGTCAAAATTTTTTCATAAAGTTGGTTACTAAGTAGGAACGATGAGGTTACTTGTGAATCGGAATAGCTGAAATCTTGTGTGCGAGTAGGTTCTCATGCGCTGATTCTAAGTAAGTCGAGTGGCTTCCATTTGATCCATTTTCGCAGTCTGATCATACATAATCGTGAAACATCATATTGATCGTTTTTAAAAATTCTGATAGTTTATTATCAATCAATATATTGATTTTCATTTTTATTTATAAATAATAAAGGACAGTGCCAGCAATAAAAAGGTAACTAGTTCAAAAACAAATACAGAATAAGCATAATCCCATTCATGGGAAGATTTTTAAAGAAGATGAATTCATAGAGATTGAGTTTTCAGTCATATCAAAAATTTGGAAATTTTATCGCAAATATGAAAGTATGATGTTTTTTTTTGAAACAATGTTGAGAAACAAAAATGTTAGAGTTGTGCTTCTTTCTTACTCGATTTGTTGTAGATTTTATGTATGCTATTTTTGAGTTGAAAGATATATTTCTCTCAACTGGAAAGTTCATTACGAAAAAGAAAGAAAGCTGCAGTAACAACCAGCATAGTCTCTAAAACCTCGAACATTTCATATTCGGTGGTGAGAACTCTGAGAACCTGTGCTAGAAAGTCAAGACAGACAGTGAACCCACAAGTTAACGAGAGAACTTCAGGCATCCCAGCCGTTATCCTGACCGACGCCGCCGGCAACGTCTTCGACAGACATGGAAAGTCGACAGTGCTCGACGATGCTTTACGACCCGGATTCTCTTGGAAGAGCAGATTAATGTACGAAATGACGGAGAACTCGGTCAGTCGACTCAGAGACGAACCATCGCTCGTGTTGTTCACAGGTAATTTTCCCTATCGTTTCTGAAAGTTCAATTTGTCAAAAAACTCAGTGGTTTCTTCAATGTTTAGTGTTAGTGTATGAAAACTGAGATTTGAATCTCGTAGAAATTATGAAGATTTCGGATTATTGATTCTGGTACTCGAACATAACTTCTATAGAGAAAATAATTTTTAAAAGCCATCTTGTTTATTTCTAATGAAAGGGTACAGGTGGTTGTAACTTTGAGCAAATGATTTTTAAAAAAAGTTGAAACCTGTGATCGAAATTTATTAAGAATTGGTTTGTTTTCTAAATGTTCATGCCACCGTTTTCGAATGATTTTTTCTTACAGAAGGCTCCCCAGACGACGTCCTCTTCTCCATTTCCGTCTTACAAAGTATCTCCAACGAGCTGGTCGAGAAGCGGAAGATTCTGGAGCAAGAAGAGGGACGAGAAGATCGTGAGAATGAAAACCGATTGACGGAGTCGAATAGTTGCAGGTGATTTTGTGACTTAATTGTAAAATTTGAGCAAGAAAAAAAGACAGTTTATTATAAACTCACAGTTTAAATGAGGCGCCCTCAGATTTTTTGCCAGCCTGCTAATTATCGTTAAAATTCTGTTATACTTTGCTTTATGTGACCTATAAGTTTACACAAAGTTCTCACTAATAAAATTGAAATAAAAAAATTGCCTCGAGATTCAAAAATTCGTGTTCGAAGATTAATTTTTCACGGAATTTTTTAGGGAAAATTTTTGATTACTCAGTTTCGCTGATTTATTTTAATCACTATTCTCTACTTAAAAAGGATAAGATTGAGCTGAATAAAATCCAATATTGGAATAAGAATCGAGTGAAACACGATTTTCCATTTCTCCGAATTAGCCAATAAGCAAGTTCTCAAACCAGAAATGGTTTCCTCACTGGCAATGTTCCGTTTATTTTACTCGTTTCAGTCATGAATTTGACCTCTCTGGATGAAAACATTCAGGACGATCTCGTTCTAACACGAATAAAGCGAAGCGAACACTTTGGTGTGTTGTATAACTAGTGGTAGCTTAATCATGAAGTTTTTGATAGTTTTCAACTTTTAACAGAATAACCAATTAGTAAGGAATTTGATACTTACAGTTGCGTCAGAAAGTTAATGCACGATATCGTTTTATGAAATATCTCAACGTTGGACAATCGGATAGGTTTGTAAGTTTCAGGAATTGTGAATAAAACATTTTTATACACTGCGAAGGAATATTGAACCAATAGGAAAATTTTTTCACATAAAAGTAGTTATTTTCTGCAAACCCAATGAAAATTTACTTTTTCTCTCAAAATTCATTTCTCGTTTTTTATTTTATTTTCAATTTTTCTGCTTTTTGTGAATAATTTTTTAAAGATCAAATAATTTAAATTATGAGAATCAAAAAAACAACCAAATCGGAGATCGTTCGAGGTCATCAGATGAGATTGAAGTTGCTGCATTTTACTAAACAGTCCCAGAAGAAGATATCACCTCCGTATGATTTTAGTCGTTTCAAAAACCTTTCACTACAGTTTCTTCGTTATATCGACTCCATTTGAGATTATCTAGGAATTATGCCAGGACGTTAGCCATTGATCTTGTGGCCAGACTTTCCAAGAGTCATGGAGTGACAGTCAGTTTTTTGACCATAAAACTGAAACGCCTCCATGAAGACGTCTAATTTTTTGCAGACACGTTGTATACATCAGATTTGTTTATTTGATGAGTAGGAGAGCCACTAATAAATTGTCTAAAAATACTAGAAGATAGTCGAACTGGAGTGAGCGGCTAAAAATTTTCGATGTTTTCTACAAAAGTGGTTTAAAGTTATCATAGTTTATAAATTCGAGTTTTTTGTTGATTGAACCAAACATAAACATTCGGAAAATGTTTTTATGTCAAAGAAAGTTACTTGTATGACCTATTTCATCTATGAACTCGGGTAAATGAAATCTGAAAACTGGCTTCTAGGCACTTCTCTGTTCGCCTTTCTTGTGGTACTGCCAGATCAGTGATTTTTGTACGTTTTGCAATTGGAATGAACAAAAATGATGTAGACAAAATGTCTGCAAAAAAATTAGACGTCCACATCAAGGCGTTTCAGTTTTATGGTCAAAAAACTGACTGCCACTCTATGATTTTTAGAAAGGCTGGCCACAAGATAAATGACGAACGGCCTGGAATATTTCCTAAATGACCTCAAATAGAGTCGATACGATAGAAAAGTGTAGTGAACAATTTTCCGAATGACTGCAGCTAGTATAGAGCAAGAATCGAAGTTGATATCTCCTTCTGGGACTGTTCAGTGAAATGTAACCTCTTCAATCTCATCTGATGACCTCGAACAATCACCGATTTGGTTGATTTTTTGATTTAAGTTGTTTAATCTTCAACAACTATGCACTAAGAAGCAGGAAAGTTGAACACGAACGAAAAAAAACGAGAAATGAATGTTGTGAAAAAAAGTAAATTTTGGATGGTTTTGAGAAAATTAACTACTTTTATGCGAAAACATTTCCTAGTGGTTCAATATTCCTTCACAAAGTATAAAAATGTTTTTTCTGATATTCCGAAAACTCACAAACCTATCCGATTGTCCAACTTTGAGATATTTCAAAAAATAAAATCGTGCATTAACTTTCTGACGCAACTGTATATAAAAACCTAGTGAAACATGAAAATTTTTTCTCTTATTTCAATTTTACCTATAAACGATGAACAAAACACTGAGAAAGGCGAAAGTTCCCTTTATTGCTAGACTTAACCAATTTTTATCAAAATTTCAGTGTTCTCTCTCTCTCTCGCTTAATGTTAACAGTTTAGTGAATCGTAGTCACAAGTTTTAGCGTACTACTTTCTGACACGAAGAGAAAACATTTGTAGGATTATCATTGAATTCTGAAAATACATAAAATAAAACTTTTTCCTGCAGTTCCGTGGATTCTGAAGTGGTCGCAAACTGCCCTCCGGACAACCTACAATTCTTCTATACTGGCGAAGACCCGATTTGCGATCATGTAAGTATCTTTACAATCGCCACGTCATCTTTCCTTCCAGATTCTCGAGAAAGTTCTTGGTCTCGAAGACGCCGAGTTACCATTACTGTGCGTGGTTGACGCGTTGGCGGGAGAGCTGGCAATATGCCAAGAAGAACACGTCAGCGAGCAGGTCGTCAGGCAGTTTGTGACGGCGTTCCATGATGGAAAACTACAGTGGCAGCCACTACCAACGCCAAAAAAAACGGTAAGAGTTGGATACTGTATGCGTGGGAAAAAGTAAACATAATATTCAGCAGACTACCATTTGGAACTCGGTAGTCTTCCGTTGTTTAAAAAATTGAACATTGTTCGGACAGTTTGCGCTGTTTACCGTTATAATACTTTATCTTTGCAAATTATAGAAAAACGGCTAACTACCGGATTCGAGTTCTGAAGTTTTTGTAAGCATACTGTATTGAAAGTCAATATGTCGGACAAAATCTTATTCGGCTTTTTGCTTATGAGAATATCTATTTCTATCATTCTTGTGGAAACAAAGGGGTTCTATGCCTATCCCTATTCGAAGTTATATCACTAACTCATATTCATATTCAGGGTACAACTCCAGAACTCTTGCAACAAGCGGATATGGTGAACTCACCATCCACGAACTCACTTCCACCCGCTCAAGTCTGAAGATAAAATAGAAGCCGCCAAGCGAATGCAATACCTCAATCAATGAAGCAACAGTAATAATGATGATGATGATAATATTTGATTGTTATGTTTGATTTCTCTCTCTCTCTCCCACCGAGTGATTACCGGGTGTTGAATACTCACAAACTCACAAAAAGTCTGTTCAATAATATTTATTGTTTTCTCTCTAGTCCTCGCATAATAAAGTCGATTTGTACTGTTTCGCTTTTTGGATTGACAATTTCATACAGATCAGTAGTAGAACTCCAAAACTTTGGGTGGACTGGCATTGGACCGTAAATTGGCGACTATCATCCCGGACATGTGTCGCCCAATTACAGTCCAATGGCGGTCCATGTGTCGCCCGGTTGGATGAAACGGGCGACACATGGACTGTAAATGGACCGGCATTGGACTGTAATTGGGCGACACATGTCCGGGACGACTTTCGCCAATCTACGGTCCAATGCCGGTCCACGAAAAGTTTTGGAGGAAGGTTCTCATAACTCTGCCTTGAACTACAGTAGCGGCTTAATAACTTTGAGTTACAGTACTTGACGGTACAGAATGAACTTGAAACTGTATACCACAGTGATTTTGAAACTACAGTAAATGACGGGGAGATACAGTACCCGAGAGTGGATTCGAGAAAAACAGTTCGGTATCTAAGAGCTTTCGGCATACTGTAACTCTAGGTAACCTTCATCTGAGTACGGTAACGTTAGACTGCACTAACGGTACTTGGCAGTACTGTAACTCAGAAAATTGGTTTTGTTACTGTAGCTTGAGAGGTTCACTGAAACTATGATTGAACAATGAAGATACAGTGCCACCATAGCCAGGAAACAAACCGCAGTGCGGAAGATTTCGTTCGCTTACAAGTAGATAATTCGAAACTCAAACAAGCTTCCAGTCTGCCGTGTCTTCTGGCTATTTTGGGGTCTGTGCTTGGTGGCTATTTAACCGTCGTCTGCAGGTCATTTCCCAATCGTGTACTTCTGTGTTGAAGAAAACACTTGGCTGTCTATGGAGTGTTTAGGGTTGATACTCAGACTATGGTCATCGTGCATGCAACCTGTGTAGTCTGTTCTTTACCCTCTTCTAACTCTCTCTCTCTCTCTCTCTCTCTCTCTCTCTCTCTCTCTCTCTCTCTCTCTCTCTCTCTCTCTCTCTTTTTCTCTCTTTCTCTCTGGCTCTCTCTCTCTCTCTCTCTCTCTCTCTCTCTCTCTCTCTCTCTTTCTTTCTCTCTCTCTCTCTCTCTCTCTCTCTCTCTCTCTCTCTCTCTCTCTCTCTCTCTCTCTCTCTCTCTCTCTCCCTCCTCTTACGTGCCTCCATTAAGCGGACCACGCTGACCACGCTGCTTGAGCCTCCTCTTCCCAAACGCCATTCAAACAAGTTCTTTTGTTTTGTAAATTCAGCGTTCAATAAACATGGCGTGTGTGTGTGTTAGCAATGGACAATACAATTAGTTCGACTACTAGTTTCTTCCCATAATTGACAAGTCTTTTGATGAATGATGACCTTCCGCGTTTCGACACTTTTCCTCCACGGCTTCTCCATCCATTTATCATTTCTAACTGTGTTTTCGCACTCTCCTCATCGTCCTCATAAATCTTCGCCTTCTTTCAAAACACAGTTTCCAGAAAATAAAGCAATGCAAAGACTTCCAGAGAGTCATTAAAGCGGGTGCTTAAAGTTTTAAGGCGATACATATGGTACCGTTTTTACTGTTTTCTTCCACTGCTCGTTGCTTTATGATTTGTGCACTTATCATACTTTTCTTTCACCAATCTTGCTCTGTTTTGTGCAACTCACCAAAACTCTAACACCATTGACTGATCTTGCTCCGTATCACTTATCACCAGTTAAAGTCATCACTATCCTCACGAGTAGTTCACCCACCATAAAAAGTATCTTGCCAACAATTGTTGTAGTCTAGTCTTCATCATGAACATCATGTCAGAAAGATTCTCACTGTTCTTTTTTATCATAAATCTCAACGTTCTTTCTGAATCGTTGATGAGAAATTTACCACCATCATCGAGATATCCTACTCAACCTCAAGTTCAGAATCTCTTCGCCTAGGAAATTCCCACCATTCATCTATAGTTTGAAACCGTGATGAGAGTCTTAATCATCATCGATGTCTACATAATTCACCATACCGATCAATCCGTAATTATTTCTCATCTCTTCCGTCGCCAACAAATTTTTCACTATACACCAACAGGTCAACACCATTGTAGTTTCCTTACCTTTACACTTCTCAGGGAAACCGTTCGGTGTCTGTATGGTTTCTGGAATCCATATTGGTTTAGGCGGTATCTGTATGAATCCGTACAGTCATCATTTGCAAACAGCAAGAAATCGGTGTCTGTATGGACGATTGGCACCAGAGTTGCACGGAATTCCGACTTCCGCCCTTTTTCATTTCCGACTTCCAACTCCCGACTTCCGTGAAAAAATTTCACTCCCGTCTTCCGACTTCCGACTTCCGTTTTAAAAATTCACTTCCGACATACGTTTTGAAAAATTTTACTTCCGTGCAATTCTGATTGGCACATTTGTGAGGAGTTTACCATCAGAATCCGTTTCAGAGAAAATTCCATGCCCACCAATTCATCTGCACCATTAAGTGTCGTCAACAAAATTCTCAGCCCACACCAATAGTTCACCAACATAGACAGAATATTTCTATTTTTTTAAATATATAATAACTTTATTCATGTAGAAAAGATAAAGTTTATAAGCTCCATGACGACCAGCAATAGCCGCCGTGAGCACAAATAATGGGCGTGGGAACCGTAGGAGAACCTTTTGAAAAAAGCTACTCCGGTCAGAACAGTTGTGCAATTTTTTGCAAAAAGTACGTTGGATAGCTTTGTAAGATAACCGGAGGAAAGGAACTGAATATGAGTGTTAGTAATGATAGAACATTGGTGTTAGTTGTTCGACCAGGATATTCAGATATTCATCTTCGTTGTCTACAAAGTTGATGCCATGATCACTAAGCTAAAAATCCATCTTTTCCCATGTCGTAGTTCATCAACAAGGTCCACACCACACACCACAATTACCACACACCAACGTCATCGAGCTTGACAGCCCATCAAGCGGAAGGAAATGGAATAATGGTAACAAGCGAAATGATTCTTACACACTTCGAATATGCATATTCATGCGAGACGATGACCTTCAAGAGTCTCAACCATACATTTGCTGCTGCCCTTTTCTATTGTTCGTCTACCCATATTCATGCTTTTCCATCCTGTTTTTTCTTTTTTTTTATTTGTTACAAAAAATGGTAGACGAGGTTATAATTAGCTAGGAGTGGTCATTCCTGAACTCTGTGTGTCTGCCTGACCCCCCTCTCTCTTTCTTTCTCTGTCTCTCTCTGTCTCTCTGTCTATGTCTCTCTCTCTCTGTCTCTCTCTCTCTCTCTCTCTCTCTCTCTCTCTCTCTCTCTCTTTGTTTTCATCTCTCTCTCTTTGTTTTCCTCTCTCTTTCTTCACTTAACAGTACGGTACCTCTTTCAGATTACGGTCACTTTATTATAGTTGCTTTTCCTTTTCAATATTTTTCCGTCTTCACTACGGTACTTTTGCAGAGGTCCATGTTTTGCACATCATCTTCGTTTCATACGATAATTGTACAAAATCTCAAAATCTCTCTTTCTCTCTCTCTCCATTTCCAACTTTCATTGGTTCAGTCCCGCTAGTTTCGCAACTTTCTCGCTGACTCGTGAAGTCACTTCGGTTCCCATACTGTAGACTTCTTAGTGTGAAGATGGTTATCGGACAGTTGGAAAACAAACCAAGACACAGAGAGAGAGAGATTCTGTCACTTGCGGAATGTAATTATTGTACTACGCAGTTTATCGCTTCTTCTCGTCTCTTTGATGACTCAAATCGACTTTTCCTACTGTTACTATGAATAACTATTAACCTGTCTCCATCATCTTGAATGGATTTGACTGAGCTGTGGAACAAATCAATCTCTCTTGGGACCAGTAGGCCAAGAGCTAGGTTCTTCTGAAAAGTCGTAACAGTGATCATTCCTACAATTTCTCTTCGTAAGAACGATTTTCGAATAATTCCAACTCGATACCCAGAAATATTTCGCTACTCTCAGAAAATAGTGGCGAAACTGCTTCACTTGAATTCTACTCATGGTGATCAGAGTTTCTCATGAAGGGGTTTCTACCAAAGTTCCCAAAAGTATCAATGCTCGTTCAAAACTGACAGAAGTATAGTCATTAACTTTCTGCTCCTGAGGACCCCATCGTACCTTTTGAAAACCGATCTTCGTTTAGTGAATACATTTGTAAAGTATTGTTTTTGATGCTACTTCCTTTTTTACAATGTGCTGTTGCTATGTTGTGTTATTTACGAGTTTCAGACTGGTTTCCATTTCTTCTTCCAACCCATTTTCCGTTCCTCGTTTTGTCATTCCCGATGGCTTTTCAGATGCCGTGGATCCTATTTTTTCTCTTTCCCTGCCTGATTCACACGGTTCGGATTATCGACAACGGTTTGGCGCCGCCCGAAATCGTCCATACGCCGCTGTCCACCAAGCGTGAGTTGTTGTTACTGTAGTTACTGTATGATGATGATGATTAAGCGACGGTCAAAACTATATGACCTTTGCGAAGCTAGATAACACAATAGGGTATTATGACGCATTAGGAGAGGGAGTGAAAAAAAGAGAGAAAGAGAGAGAGAGAGAGAGAGAGAGAGAGAGAGAGAGAGAGAGAGAGAGAGAGTAAAATACACATTATAAAGTACCTGTGTCTGAGTGTAATCATAGTTATTCTTCAGCTCGATGTCAAGTCTACGCTCCGCCCCTTGACCTCGTGTTCATCCTGGACAGTTCAGGATCGCTCCGGGACAAATTTCAGGTATTCGAAAGTTCTGGAACGGAGGGAGAAAAATGATGTTTCAGGACGAGATCGGCATCATCCGCCGGATCATCCAGCACGTGACCATCGGCAAAACCGCCACAAGAGTGTTGTTGGTCCAGTTTTCTGGGACGCAACATCTTGAATTCAACTTCGACAAGTTCACCGACAGAGACGAACTGCTGGCAGCACTCGGAGTTCTGCGACACGTGTCAGGAATCACGAGAATCGGAGGAGCCTTCGAATTCACTCTACAGCAAATGAAGGACAGGGCTAATGTTAGTACTATTCAAGTTATGCAACTCCAGTATTTCTGTCAAACTGAAGCTGTAAACATGGTTCTTACGCTACACATAGCTTCCTCTACATGTAAAAAAGTCTGACCTCCGTAAATCGGTTACTTATTACTGTAGCAGTTTCGCCTTGAAACACAAGAACGATTAAGTAATGCGCCTTTGATTTTAATGGACTGAAAGTAAGAATAATAATTCAAATACAACAAAGATCTAACTGTTCGTTGTGAGAGTCCCGACTCCTACCGTACTCATTTTACAAAAATGCGACTGGCGCGCGTTTGAAATCGGTCAGACTTTTTGCTAGATATGTGCGCTAGTTGGATTCATGATACATTTGAACCATCCGTTCAGAAATTAGAAGAAAAATTTCAGCTGTTTTTCAAACTAGATCGGTTTTTGAAAATGTTTTTCGTAGCTTTTGGAAACGACTTTTCATGAAGTTATGGTAAAACACTTCTACAAAAGAAGTGAAAAATTAAATTGATCGATTCAAAATGGATGTATCAAGTAAATTGAGTTGGAACTTTTACAAAACAGCTTTCAGTTGTAACTGAAACACAAAAATGGTAGTCGTGATTTAAAAAAACTCTCTCTTTCTTCTTCCTAATCAACTTTTTCAGGGTATGAGAGATGCAAGCGTACCAAAAATCGTTTACCTGCTATCCGACGGACGAACTCACGACTATCCGAAGGACTGGCAGGCAGCCAACCAGCTTAGAAGGTGAGCGTAGAGAGTGGTAGAACCATTCATTTCAAATTTTACCATAGAAAATGAGAAATTCAGCGAGATCCCGACAGTCGACATCTGGGCGTACGGAACCGGTGACTATGTGGCGATGACAGCGCTGCTGAATTATACACAGAGCGGTGATAAAATAGTGACAAATCAGAACTTGAAGGATTTGGAGCCACTTTTTGACAAGTTTAGAGGGACCGAGATCTGTGAGCAAATTCCAGGTGAGAGAGAGAGAGAGGAGAGAGAGAGAGAGAGAGAGAGAGAGAGAGAGAGAGAGGGGGGGGGGAGAGAGAGAGAGAGATAGAGAACATTCCAATCTCCAGCCTGCGTCAAAGGAAGTGACCGTCCATTGGATCTCGCTCTGATCATCGACGCCAGTGAATCTCTAGATCATCTCTTCACCGATCAGGTTTGGCTTCTACAGTAAAATTCTCCACGGAAAATATGTTCCAGATCAAGTTCGTGATTGAACGCGTAATGAAGAATATCAACGTCCACCCAGAAGCCGTTCGTCTGGCACTTATTTCATACTCCGGAAGCGCTTTCGTTCATTTCAAGTTCAATTCGTTCAAATTCAACAACAACGAGGTCATCGTGGAGTATATCAAGACCTTGAGGTCCATTAAAGGTTAGGTTATTGAAACTGTTGAAAACAGTGTTTCATAAAAATTTGTCCCGAAAGTTTTTTTATTTCAATCAAAGTGTTACGGCCTATTGTCAACTTTCTCTCTAAAAATATATCAAATTTATGACTATTCCCACTCAACATAGCTAGAAGGGGAGTAGGAGTGCCAGTGGGAGGTCGGAAAGCGCCAATGATCCTAACTGACAAAGTTCTTCAGGAACAACAGCAACCAACGTGGCTCTCGAAGACACCTTCGATCTGCTCACTTCTGACGACCCATCGACTGGAACAAGGAAAGACGTCCGGAAGATGGCTCTTGTGCTCACCGACGGTCACTCTCATAGATCACCGAAAACGGCAGCAGAGAAGCTGAGATCTGTTGGAATTGTCACCATGGCAGTCAGTGTGACACCAAGACCATTGGTCGATGAAGCTGAACTCCTGGTTATTGCTGGTAGCTCTGATAGGGCTTTTGCACCGCCAAACCTGCAGGTAAGAAGAAGAAAGGAAGAGGAAGAGGAAGAGAGAGAGAGAGAAAGAGAGAGAGAGAGAGAGAGAGAGAGAGAGAGAGAGAGAGAGGGAGAGAGAAAGAGAAAGAGAGAGAGAGAGAGAGAGAGAGAGAGAGAGAGAGAGAGAGAGAGAGAGAGAGAGAGAGAGAGAGAGAGGCTTCCTTCCGTACAGTAGTCAAAAAGGTAAACAGTCATACTTTTGATCCTGAAATTTATTTAAGTAACCGTTGTTACTTAATACGAAAAAGTGTACTGAATCGTTTCTATTAAGAATCATTTCCTCAAGGAGGGCTTACAAGGTGAAAAAATTTTTTTGTGATAATCAAGTTTAAACTTTGATCAAATCTTATCATCGTACCTAACTAGTGCTTTGAAACTTAAGTATACCTAAGCCTAAAATTTGAGGTGTCGACAAAGATAAATGAAAAAATGATTCTTAATAAAAACGATTCAGTACATTTTTTCGTATTAACTACCGTTGTTTTGAAATTTTGCTATGGTGAACTGCAAAAATCAAGAAAAAATAATCTTCATTTTTTGAGATCACTTGAGCTGATCCATTCTTTTACTGAGTTCATACAAGACTTCAAAAATAACGTCACTTTTCAGAACTTTGAAGCAGAATTCATGAAATACGTTGGATTCGGTTGTGATGGACTGGAGATTGCACCTGATTCGAGTGAGCTGATTATATCCTATTGAAGCATTCAACCATGACTTCAGAACCGCAAGTGAGAGGAGCTACGGATATCACATGCACTGAGAACTCGCTCACACTAAATATCAGAACTCAGAGGCCACTTCAGGGAATCGTCTATGCTAACAATTTCCATGATGACCAAAAGTGTATTTTGGTAGGTTGGAAGAGAGAGAGGGAGAGAGAGAGAAAGAGAGAGGGAGAGAGAGAGAGAAAGAGAGAGAGAGAGAGAGAGAGAGAGAGAGAGAGAGAGAGAGAGAGAGAGAGAGAAAGAGAGAGAGAGAGAGAGAGAGAGAGAGAAAGAGAGAGAGAGATCAAGCTCTACATATAACCACAGAGAACCCTAGTCTATGTACAGGGTGCGGCAGAATTACCGCAACAGATTTTCTCGCTTATGACTTACGATTTCTGTGAGGAGAATTCTTTTTTTTCTGTTATTTATTCATTAAACCTTTAGGAATCTTTCCTACAAATTTTATCGTCGAATCACCTCCTACTGTAAAATGGTAGCTGTATTACTATTGCAAGTTGAAAAAACACTTCAACTAAAAATTGCAGTGATGCATTTTTGAGAATAAAACTCTTCAAACTCTCCAGTATTCTGATTTTCTGTACTCAAAGTACTGTTAAGATCTCGAATCACACAATGATAGTGCTGGAACCGATTTTTCAGTTGATGAAGTAGTTTAATTAAGAAAATATAGTTAGGGTACCAGATCAGCAAAAATAGACCATTTGAGCCTAAGGTCTCGAGGGGAATAGTCAAAAGAAGGTTAAAGTGTGTAATTCCACATTTTCAGTAAGATATATTTTTTGGAAGCAAAAACAAATTGAATTCAAAAAAACGAAAATTTGCTCAAGGAATGCGAAGCAGTAACGCACTCCCATGCGCTCCCCGCTTATAATACGATATTTCGTGAGAAAATCATCCAACTTCCATGTAACTGCGTCAATAACTTCTCAACAACTCCGGCTTCACGAAAAAAGTGAGAAATTGATTGTAACTTTGTGACAGCATTTCGTCACCCAGAGATGGTGTAAAAATCGATTTTCTGAGTTTGAGTTGGTAACACAAAAAACTGTTTCGTGGTTTGATTTGAACTCGACTGATTACGACTCAAAAATATTTTAAACCCAGATAGTTTCTCTAAACATTGACAAAAATAAAGCTCTCTGAAGAATGCTATTCAAAAAATCTGATCGTATTTTGCCAGCGATGACCTGCGTTACACCGTCGATGTAACGCAACTAGTTCTAGGAGTTGTGGCACGATAATGCAGTGATTGACTTTTAAAGTGTTTATGAAAAAGTGTTAACATATTAATCATCTATCTTTGTGCCAAACTTGTGAGAATTTCGAAAAGTTCTCGGATTTGTATAGCATTTTGTGTGTGTCCTATTATTTCTGCCGCATCCTGTATACTCAGGTGTACTGTGTGAACTGCCTTTCGTCAACTCTGACCTGTAAAGTTGGTTCTACAGACCTTTTCAAACTTAATTCCACCCAATTTTGAACCAATATCGGCCTGATGTTGACCCAGTATCGGTCCTATACCAGTTTATGAAAAGAAAATTAGCCCTATCCCGGCTTGATGTTGGTCCACGATCGACTAATCAACATTTTTTGAAAGGATCCTGTGAAACTCGTACGGATTCATACAATGAACTCTTTCAGAAAAAGACAGACAACGGCCGAGAAGTGAAGATCACGTTCGTCGAAGGCACCTGTGGATTGACAAAAACGCCAACAGAGGTAAGGAGTTATCTCCGGTTGAGAATCCATTGTGTGGTCAATAGGAGGAAATGTGACGATAGCCGAGCCAGCAAGACTTGAGATTTCTAGTTGAAAGAACTTGAATTTTTAAAAGATTCATTAATTTTGAATAGATGTATGTTGACTTTTGATTTTGTTTGAGACCTTCCTGGCAGATAAGTCTTTATCCAGTGCTGCATACAGTAGGCATCTATCAATGTTCTACAGGAAAAATTACAGAACGGCCACGGGTACAACTTCAACATTACCGTTATCCTTCAGTTCCATCCTCTCATCATCACCAGGGCAGACCAGGTTTGTATCACTGAAACATTGTCACTTCTTTGTTACGTTGGATCTTTATGGGAATTTTTGAGAAGAACTTTTTGAGAACCGCACAGAAGGCTCAAATAATCCGAAATACAGTAGTTTTGCCACGTCAACATGATTCGTTAGAGATCTGAAAGTCGTACGCAACTCATGACCGTGTTGCTCGCAAAGCTTCAAATTCGATCTACCCTATATTCGACACGTCAAATTGGTTTCAGGGTCTCGACGTTCAATGTTTCCTCCCACACGTGGTGCCTCGCAACGAACTCGACAACTCGGTGGTGAAACGCGCCGCGGACACGCAATGCTTCTACAGACTGCACAGGTAGGTGGTTACTGTAGTAGGTCAAAACTCACACTTAACAGATACGGCCCAACTCAATGTGTCGCACTGGACGCGAAAGTCGGCGAAACGCTCTATCACAAGTGGGATTGTGACGCCCGTGAGTCCACATGAAAAATCAATAAAATTTATCGATAATTCCAGCTGCTGAGTACAACTACCTGGTGCACGATTGCTTTGTCAACTCGGAAGGCAACTCTCAGCAGATTTTGGATTCCGATGGGTACGGTAGGATTACGGTATCGAGGTGTGGTGTAATTTCAGATGCGAGCTGGATGAGCATTTCATTGAGACGCCTAACTACTCAAGGTTCAAGAAGTTCCCACTGGATTCGTTTGTTTTCCAGGTCAGAAAAACGCCAAATGTCATCGTCCACAAAAGTAAACATGAAAAGTCGAAACTAGAGTTTTTAACTGTATGTTGAAAAACAAGAAGAGAAAAGCACTGTTCGTGAACTTATGAGCAATAGAAAATCCACTGTTTTCGTTCATCGTTCATATCTTTTACGATGGTATTGTTAACCACTTTGAGTAAGTAAAAACAGGGCTGAGTTCGTATCTTCAGTTCTTTACATAGAAAAGTCAACGTTGAGTTTTAGAAGATGGCGCAAAACTACCTGTTTATGCGCCGAGGTGAAAACAGTGGCAAAAATGAGAGAGCACAGAGACAATGGTTAGAGAGTGTGTGTGTGTAGGTTTACGAGGCTAATCGATATTCTTTTTTATTGTACCAAAGAGCTTTATTCCCAATGGTTATTTGTTAAGTTTTTCACATTCGTGTAGCTTTTCAAGTGTTCAAAACACTTTTCAAATGTCCGGAACACATTTTATGCTTGAAACCAGAAATTTCGAACATTCCATAAAAAATTACAAGTAAAATTTGCGAGTTACTGTAGTTCCGTCTGCTAGATCGGGGGGGGGGGGGGGGGGGGGGGCAAGAGTACATGCTAGGCGCGAGACGCAGAGGCGGCGAGACAGTGTGATACTGTTGGAATGTGTTAGAGTCCGTGAATTCTCAAGCAGTGAGCAGGAAGATGCGTGGCGCTTCTATCAATATTAAAGTCCCGATTACAGGAGATGTCAGTCTTTAAGTTCCCCGGTGACAGTGACCTTTTCTTCACATGCAGAATATCCTTGTGCAACATGGAAGATCCGAACGCTCGGTGCAAAACATCCATTCCACCCAGATGTGGACCGAAGAAGAGTGTCTTCCCAGTAAGAGAGAAAAGAGATGCAACTGCCCGTCCGGACTCGGCTAGCCGCTCACGTCGTCAGATCGTCGAGACCAAGACAGGATTCTACATGACTGTTCAAGTCGAGACCCGAACACTCAACGTCCTGCTCAGTGAGAGCATCCGACCCCGGGATTCTGTCAAGTACTGCGATATCTCATAAGAACTCTTTGTTTTTTCGGGAGGTCGCCAACTTTTACGGGAACTACGTACCCAGTTACATTCCTGAGTTTCAGTGATAACCAACTCTGAGCATCCTTTTCAACCATTTGAATCAGACAAATGTTACCCCAGAGCGCGTTTTCATCATGCTACTATTCATATTTTTCTATGACACCTAAAATTTCTTCTGAAACCTTTGACTCGGGCGTGATCGTCTAAACTTGGTCATCTCCAAGACTCCGTTCATACTATTTTGAGACAAGCTTCAATGAAAACGCGCTCTTGTAACATTTGACCAGATGGAGACGATAGTCTTGATGTTCGTTGCTCGTGTGTAAGTCTGCTCTATTGAGAAAATTTCGATCCCTCACTAGCAACATCATCCATAATGACCACAACTCGCGGGTTTCCTGTTTCCACTTCCATTCGTCCTAGTTTTACCCTATTTAACACACTTGTTATGCTTTTTCATAATAAATTACTCTTTTTGAAACAGTTGGCTTCATTCGAAGTGAGAGTCACATGAATGCAGTATCGTCCATGAGTATACAACCACCACAATTTGCAGGCACATCTTAACGTCATGGTGCCATATTGAACTGAAACATCTAGAAGTAAAAATGAATTATTTCACGACGGGATGGATCCCTTAACCTGTAGCATACAAGGAAGGACCAAGCCCCAAACATTTCTATTATCTTTTTTTTCTTTCTCTCTCTCTCTCTTTATCTAAAAAAATATAATCCAATTTATTTATTCATGTACACGACTTCACTCCATTAACACTCTTACAATCTTCTGAGCTGCAAAAGGAACTTCCACAACTCACTGAAAGTAAAAATAAGGACATTGTATTCATCAGACCAACCTAAATTGCTCTTCAACGCAATAGAATCTTCAGCCAGTGGTAGATGAATAGATGGCGGTAGGAGTTGGGTCTGAAAGAAGCTCTCATTGGTAGGAAGTGAATCTCATCTCTCCGGTTCACTGAAAAATTATCCTGAACCGAAATGGAGATCCCTTTTTTTCAAAAACATGATTCGCATTTTTCTCTACTGGTGTCTGGGTCTTGGCAAGAATACAGTACACCATATGAATAAATTAGACCAGCTTGATGAGTACTGTATCTCCGCAGTTTATGATACACACCGCGCTAAACGCAGTAGAAAAGTTTCTTATCAAGCAGCGAGGGGAGGCGACCAATACAAAGCGAGCACGAACCCCGCCCCTTTGTGAATCCTGCATCGCTGTAGATCGAATTACAGTTACTGTAGTTTAGAAACTTTTATCTCTGACGTTTTTTTCAAAATTCATGATAAAAAGCTAGTTACGAAGGAAATTTACACGATTTGCAATTTCTCAACAGCAATTGGCGAAACAAATTTGCTTGTTAAGATGAGAAAAATAGGACAAAAGAGTGAAAAAATATTGATGTGCGAACGCGCCATAAAGCGAATTTTTGTTCAATATAATTTGCGTGCAACACGTCTAATCGATGACGGTCACCTTTAGCTCGGTGTGTGATGGGCATCTCGGCGCACTGTACTTATGTTTTTACATGTCATAAATCTAGGAAGCAAGTTTATACGACAGAAATTTAATTAGATATCTAATAAGAGAGAATAGTACCATACTGAAATATGCGGTGGACCGACATTGGATTGTAGATGGACGAAAGATGAACTACGAATGAAATGACAGAGTATACAACGCCATATAGACAGTTGATCGTATTCAAACCTGCAGGTTGCTATATTGCTACTGATTACCTACGTAGGTAATTTTACAGAATCAGAATAAAGTTACTCTGACGTGATTCTGTGAGCCTTTGTTCTGGTGTTACAGCTCTCGAAACGGAGATATCCCTAGGCAACACTCGCATTTCGTAACTCGGAGAAACTAATCGAGAGGGCCTTCAATTTATGATTCCGCTGTTCTACACTCTTTAAGAAATGATATTGGATAGGTTCCGAGAGATTTGGAGACACAAAATTTTTGACCCTAAAAATAACATAAGGCTATAGCCCATGGATTTTTCGTTTCTGGGTCCGGATAAAATTTGTCAGATTTTGATTTATTCAAACCAACCTAAACCAGAATCCAGATCGAACCTCCAAAACTTTTGGCGAACCGGCATTGGACCGTAAATGGGCGACAGTCGTCCCAGACATCTGTCGCCCAATTACAGTCCAATGCCGGTCCATTCACAGTCCTACTGTCGCCCATCCGCAGTCCACCTGTCGCCCACTCACGTTAACGTTGCCACTTCACTGCTCAATACCTCCTCTAAAAAATTTAAACGGGCATCAGCTGGGCATTAGCTGGGGTACCCATGCCCAGCTTCGGGTTAGCGGCCAGGTTGCTTCGGGTTATCGGCCAGTTCACACCCAATTCACAGTCAATTCCCATCCAAATGCCCAATGCCAATCACGTCACTTCGGAAGGCCAAAACAAAAATTGTGGGACCTACATCCATGTAGATGATCACCCGATCTGATGTAGATCAGATGATCATCTACAACCTCATCTGATCATGAAGATGTAGATCAGATGATCATCTACAACCATCTTATCTACATCTTCTTCATGATCAGATAATCATGGGGATGTAGATCTTACGATCATCTACATCTTCATGATCATCAGATGATCATGGAGATGTAGACCCGGACAGCTAGTTCCAAAAATGGTGGGATTCACATCCCATGATCAGATGATCACCGTCGCTCGCCATCTTCCGAAGAGAGATGCGAAGCTAACTCGATCAAATGTGCGCGCTGTATCATTCCATCCTTGCGTTGTCCTGCCGCGGGTTTCGCCGATCAGCGCGTCGCCGTTTAGAGCGATCCCATCCTATGCCCAGCCAGTGCACGCCACAAGCCCAGCCGATGCGCATCGCAATGCCCAGCTCATCGACGTTTATAGAAACCCCAGCCTAATGCCCATTTTTGTCGGCATACCCCACCCTATGGCCAGCCAGTGCACATCATATGCCCAGCCAGTGCACGTCATATGCCCAGCCAGTGCACGTCATATGCCCAGTCAGTGCACGCCATATGCCCAGCCAGTGCACGTCATATTCCCAGCCGATGCACATCGCAATGCTCAGCAAATCGACGTTTATAACAACTCCAGTCAAATGCCCATTTTTTTCCGCATACCCCATCCTGTGCCCAGCCGTTGTCCATCGCAATGCCCAGCTTATCGACGTTTAGAGCCACCCCAGCCTAATGCCCATCACTGCCCAGATACCCCATCCTATGCCCACCCAGTGCACGCCATGTGCCCACCCCAATGCCCAGCTTATCAACGTTTAGAGCACACCTATTTTTTACACCGGCCTTATGCCCAGCTGCATGCACAGCTAATGCCCGTTTAAATTTTTTAGAGTCTGACTAGAATTTCAAACTACCTCATCAATAGAATGTTATTATTAGTTTCCGAGTAGTTAAAAATTTCTATTTTAATTCTGACCATAACTCTCTTCATCATTCAATCCATGAAATTTCATGCCTAGATATCGAAATTCGACGATTTTCCGAAAATGCTCGTTAAATCAGTAAAACCAAAAATTCACCACAACCGCTGCAACAAGGACTGCTACTAGCAGGAGGACTCTTGCAATCATCTTAAATTCAAAATTTCATTCACATCGGGAGACACAATCAGGTAGAACTAGAGTAAAGCTATGAGACGTAGAATTGGGCAAGATGATTCTATACAAACAAGAGGAGGGGGATGGAAATACAGTATTGGATGGAGGAGACTGAGTGGCACAAAGAAATCGAGAACGAGCGAAATATCATACAAACGATGGAGGATGGGAGGTTGTTCTCCGGATTCTATTTACTTGTTCTTTTTAACACGTTTTCGAAAACTGAACGATAATGTCTACAAAGCGGGCACAAACAGGTCACACATTTCTATTCTTGCGGCTGCTTCTGCACCTTAAACGATTTCGATAGGCCTACTAGACAATTTAGGTACGCGCTAAAGTATCCCAAACGGTACTCTCCGACGTCGACTTGCATGAATTCGCAAATCTGAAAGTTCTCCTCGGCGATCGTCTCTGTCAAGCACGTTGCCACATAGACCCAATGGGTGGCCGACGTGCAGTCTTCTATGGATGCCTGTAATGAAAAAAATTGATGTGATTTTCGGACTCGACTCTGAAACCAATATTATGTACTTGTGTACAACATCTGCTGTAGATATCTGCAGCGCATCTACAGCGTACGCTGTAGATAACTTACGGCAGATGCTGTACATAAACCGCTTCTTACAGCACATGTCGTACACAAGTCCAGCATTTCGTTTCTAGAGGAGGTCACATTAGACTGCGATTATGGCATGGAATCACTAGTGAAGAATAGCCTATCCTTGAAAGGTGACTGTTAGTAGCTGACACCAGTTAGCACCAGTCGGTTACTGTAGAGATGATGAAGGTTACTGTATGAGTTCCAATTCGTCAGAAAACAATGAAACTTCGCCACCGAGTGAATTTACTTCATAAACTTAGAATTTTCGTGAGAGTAAGAGAGAGAGGGAAAGAGATAGAGATAGAGAGAGAAGAAGAGAGAGAAGGAGAAAGAGAGAGAGAGAGATAGAGATAGAGAGAGAGAGAGAGAGAGAGAGAGAGAGAGAGAAAGAAAAAAAAAAGAGAGAGAGAGAGAGAGAGAGAGAAAAAAAAAAGAGAGAGAGAGAGAGAGAGAGAGAGAGAGAGAGAGAGAGAGAGAAAGAAAGAGAGAGAGAGAGAGTAATCGTCAGCTCACCGGGAACAATCCAACCCAATCTCGATAGCTGCCATTCTTGGACCAGTAGTGTGCGTCAGTACGGAATCGGCCGATTAGTGGAATACTCGAAAACCATGTCGGCACATGTTCGAACACGACCTTCCATTGAGCTTCTGGGTTGGTGGGGAGCTGCAAGACTTACTTTTGCAATGAATCTTCAGCAGAAAAATCTACATCCGTAGTAACTTCCATTCATGGAACTAACATGAAGTCGTAGTTGAGCCGTGACCGGTATGTGATCGCTTATGAGACATTTGGGATTCGACGTGTATGAGATTGATTCTATCGTGTTTCCCTGAATACGAGTATACAGAACAGTACCGTTCAAAATTAAACGACCGATATCATTTTCTACACTATTTCGCTCTGGTTATGAATTTTCCGGTATTGTAGGAATATTTTAAGTGCAAATCAAACCAACGCAACTGTATTCAAAATTTCCAAAAAAGATGGAAAAATTAGATACATTTCCGTAGTGATAATAATTATAAAGAGTACTGGAATTTAACGAACACACAAATATCGCTAGAAGCATGGCCGTTTTCAAACGCGCTCTAATCTCAATTTTGCAGAGTCGGGACTCTCACAACGAACAGTTAGATCTTTGTGGATTGACATTGTTATTCTTACTTTCAGTCCATTAAAATTAAAGGCTCATTACGTAAACCGTTCTTGTATTTCAAGGCGAAACTGCCACGGTACTAAGTACCCGATTTACGGAGGCCAGACTTTTTTACAGGTAGAGGAAGCTATGTGCAAACAGATCTTGAATTTTTATCAGAAAAATTTTATTCGTATTCATTATTTCAGATCAAATTTTCGTCCAACATAGTATTTCAAACCGCCTCGTGAACTTTGAAGAAGCAAGGTGTAACACTTTCGGCCATTTTAAAAGTGGGCGTAACGGGGGTGGCACGAAGTGCCAAGATCAAAAAAATCGAGTTGAGGTGGAGTTTCAAAAAAGGCGCCAATCATTCGATCTCAATCAAAAGATTTAAATTTTCGGTCCGGATGACCGCTTTGCAGCCATCTTTTGGTATTTTTACCCATTTATTCCATTTATTCTGCTCAATTTTAGTCTTTAATGAACAAGAAAATTGTTGTTAAAGTTGTCGTAAGATATTTTGAGGAGACTAACCAGTATTGATATCGAAAATGTAGTTGAGGCCTCGATTTGAAAATTTTGCGACTAAGCGATTTTGACCGACCATCCTTGGTTGTCCCACCCCCGTTACGCCCACTTTGGGAATGGCCGAATGTGTTACACCGTGGGTGGGACAACCGAGGATGGTCGGTCAAAAATCGTTTAGTTGCAAAATTTTCAAATCGAGACCTCAACTACATTTTTGATATCAATACTGGTTAGTCTCCCCAAAGAACCTTATAACGACTTTAACAACACTTTTCTTATTCATTAAGGACTAAAATTGAGCAGAATACATGGAATAAATGGGCAAAAATACCAAAAAACGGCTGCAAAGCGGTCATCCGGAGCGAAAATTTAAATCTATTGATTGGGATCGAATGATTCGCGTTTTTTTGAAACGCCACCTCCACTCGATTTTTTTGATCTTGGCACTCCGTGAGAAGTTATCATGATATGCATCACTGATGATCCAGTAACAAATAAGATTCTGTCCGATAGTTTACATGAAAAGTACCTTGTAGAGTATCCTATCAGTCCAAGAAGGAGTCCTTTTTGGGTCGTGTCTGGTCGACCCAATGATCATTTTGTAAGTTGGAGGGAAACTGATTTTTCCTTCTTCATAACCAATAAATGCATCATTCGTCCGCTGTGCAAGCTTCAATTGCTCCTGGTCTGAACTTATTCACATTAAACTGAGTATAAAGTAGTTCGGAGCGAAAAAAGAACTTGTAATAGTAGATGAATCGAGATTCGGTAATTTTCACACCTTTTTATCGTGAACGGGAAAATTCGACTACGGTAGACATACAGTAATACTCACCGATGAACTTGAGATAATCATTTCTCCCTATCGCTTGTATCACCTCTGAAGATTCTTTTTCTACTCGGAAATTCAAGTCTCCGAGCCAGAAGCGAGCTCTGTAATGACGAGGGTTAGGGATGAGAGAGAGAGAGAGAGAGAGAGAGAGAGAGAGAGAGAGAGAGAGAGGGAGAGAGAGAGAGAGAGAGAGAGAGAGAGAGAGAGAGAGAGAGTTACCTGACGCTTTGGTCTTCAGGGAATGAGCATGTTTCATTGGTGGCGAATTGAGCCAGTCTCTTGTCATTCGCAGCGACGTCATGAATGAAATGACTTCCAACAAAGACTATGGAGAAGGGGCTCTGTAAGAAAAGTTCAGAGGTTCTTTTGAATTTTTGTACAAAATCAGAAGTTGGACACTAGTTTCAAAAATATTATTTTAACACATTAACCGATGAAGTGACAGGTAGTTTTTACTTTGCGAATAGTACTGATCAGGTAGGAAGAGGGAGGGTTGAGAAATACAGTATGTATCAGAGTTGCACGGAAGTAAAATTTTTCAAAACGGAAGTCGGAAGTGAAATTTGTTAACGGAAGTCGGAAGTGAAAAAAGGACGGAAGTCGGAAGGCGGAAGTCGGAATTTCGTGCAACTCTGATATGTACAGTAGCGTTCAAAAGTTTAGAAAGTTTTTATTTTTGGTCATAACTCTTGTCAAACTTAACCAATCGACATGATTTTTTGTCGGAGAACACATCAACTCATGAGAAATCTAATTTTGAAAAAAAATCAGGATTACTGTAGCTACATTTTGATCTACAGCGTTTTTACGAAACCGCGACTTTTGAACTGATTTTTCACTTTCTTTTTTTTAATTTTTTTTGAAGGTTTTTTCCCGATTTTTTGTACTTTTTTCTTTCTATACTACTAACAATACTTTTTAAGTAATGGGAAAAGCAAAAGAAGTGCCCACCGACCAGCAGAAACTGATCATCGATGCTGTCCTGTCAGGAATACGACAGAATCAAGTTGCACGAGTATTTCAAGTTCACGAAACCACTGTATCCCGAATTTTGAAAAGATACCGAAAGTTTGGAGTTTTTGGAGTGTTGCCAAGATCAGGACGGCCACGGAAGACGACAGCAAGAGACGACGCACTGATTGTTCGCCATTCACGTCTCAATCCGCGTCTGACCGGAGAAGACATCATGAAGGATATGGTCGCTGGAAACGTTGCCAGAGTCTCTGTTTCTACAGTCAAACGTCGTCTAAGAGCTGCTGGGTTATTTGGAAGACGTCCTTGTAAGAAGCCAATGATTTCTGAGAGAAACAGAAAGGCTAGAGTTGAGTGGACAAAAGACCATTTGAGCTGGACCGTCCACGACTGGAGGAAAATCCTTTTTTCCGATGAAAGTAAGTTTTGTTTGTTTGGTTCCGATGGCATTAAGTATGTCAGAAGGCCAATCAACAGCCGGTTCAGTTCTAGGTACCAATTGCCCACGATGAAGCACGGTGGCGGTAGCGTCATGTTGTGGGGTTCGTTTAGTTACGACGGCGTTGGCCCATTGCACTGGATTCAGAGAAAAATGAATGCCAATGACTACAAGGATATTATTGTTAATGTTCTTGTACCATTTGCTGGTGCCAACATGCCGATTGGTTGGGTGTTTCAACAAGATAACGACCCGAAACACACTAGCCGTCTTGTTCGCGAATGTCTCCAGGATGAGGCTATCGATGTTCTTCCGTGGCCCAGTCAGTCTCCAGACCTCAACCCTATAGAGCACTTATGGGAAGAACTCGAGAGACGCGTTTCCGGCCATTACACATCCAATGCCGCGCAAAAATACGCGGTTTTACAAGAAGAGTGGAAAAAAATTCCGCGAGTCAAGTTAGAGAACTTGATTGAGAGCATGCCGAGAAGATGTAAAGCCGTCATTGATAATTTTGGTTATGCCACTAAGTAATAAGGTTTTAATAATGTTTTGATGTTCATTCCTTATCGATTTGAATTGTTACAACCGTTTACCATTATGTTTTTGAGTTTGTGGAAAATGTGTTTTTTATAGTGTCTGAGAATAATTTTTTTTATTTTTTTTTCTCTTTTGGTCTGATTTGAATTCGTTTTGACATAATATGTAATAATGTTTGAAGTATTACCATTCAAAAAATCAGACCGATAGGTGAGGTTTGACAAGAGTTATGGCCGAAAATAAAAACTTTCTAAACTTTTGAACGCCCGTTACGCCCTCCAACAAAGACTATGGAGAAGGGGCTCTGTAAGAAAAGTTCAGAGGTTCTTTTGAATTTTTGTACAAAATCAGAAGTTGGACACTAGTTTCAAAAATATTATTTTAACACATTAACCGATGAAGTGACAGGTAGTTTTTACTTTGCGAATAGTACTGATCAGGTAGGAAGAGGGAGGGTTGAGAAATACAGTATGTATCAGAGTTGCACGGAAGTAAAATTTTTCAAAACGGAAGTCGGAAGTGAACTTTTTAGACGGAAGTCGGAAGTGAAATTTGTTAACGGAAGTCGGAAGTGAAAAAAGGACGGAAGTCGGAAGGCGGAAGTCGGAATTTCGTGCAACTCTGATATGTATGTACCTACACTTCTTGAATCAAATGAATTCTTTTCCACACAATGGAATTTGCACTTCTACTCTAGAAACTAAATACCGTTGATATGAAGTTCATAGGTCGTTGATAAAAATTTATGAAGTTCATAGGTCGTTGATATCTACGGCCTATGACGTTGATGTGCTGTAGATATCAACGACCTATGAACTTCATATCAGCGGTATTTAGTTTCTAGAGTAATCAAGTTCTGAGATGCTGGGTGTAATTATTAGTCAGAACCGTACACATTGACGTTCTATAGGACTTAATTCGAGATTTAGACTTTAAAAAAAAGATACCTGTAGCTGTATCCTGACCCCAATCGACCCTTTGTGTCCTGTGAGACCTCCCAAGGTATTACGGGCGAATCGGTAGTCGATACGGCGGATCTGGAAAATATCCACTAGTTTTGTACTAATTTCAGAGATTTTCAATAATATCACACAAAAATGGAAAGTTCTCTGTAGGGAAATACCATTTGATTTTACAAAAATCTCTCGAAAAAACAGTCAAGAACTTTCTGTTCCAACTAAAAGGATCGACTCATACTGTTTGAAAATTTTAAAGTCAACGAAAACTGAAATTCTACCGCTGCAACCAATCGCTTCTTCACGAATATGGTAATTTGATTAGTCGCCTGGTAGTTTTTCGTCAGCAGGACCATTTTTCCCTTTTCCACTGCCCATTTTCGCATCAGTCGTTGCCACGTCACGACAGCTCCACCGATAGTTTCAGCATGGGCCACCTCCTACAAGGATTATGACTAATTTTCAAGTATTTTTATGATTCTTCAAAATGAATAGAAATTTCTGAAAACCATTTTGATCACCACCAGTTCGAATTGGAACTATTTTGGTGAAGTGAAGTTCGACGATGAAAAATGAACTCCTTTTAAGTGATAATGAACAGGAATCTGGGTAAACTGATAAGTCAAGAAAAAGTATTCATGGCATTTTAGAACAGATAATGTGAACCATACCTGCATACCGACAACAAGTAAATGTGGTGGCTCTTGTTCGAACTGCTTCAACAGCACATCGACAACCTCAGCTGTCGGCTGCTTCATGTTGACGTTGAACGTTACAATACATATCCGCCAGTCCATTTCTCTGCTGATCAAAATTCAACATACATTTTTCGGCTTGTTAGAGTTACCATAGTTACGCACAGCCTTTGTTAGGGACACCATGGTAACGCTACCACCTTTAATTAGAAGAAAGGGAGAGCGAGAGAGAGCGAGAGAGAAAAAAAGAGAAAGAGCGAAAGAGAGACTATACTATATTGATCTATTGAATTTGACATTATTTTGCAAGGAAACAACTTTTTAACTACAGATAGGAAGTTCTTTATCACCGTGATGAATTGATAAGAAACTCAGTTCGCAAAAAGTGAAATATACCAAGAAAAAGCATTCATCCTTGGAATTCCTTTAATTTCAAAAAACAAAAAATTGCTCCACAATTTTATTCGATTATATAAAATATTATTCTTGAAATGATTAAACGCACAATTATCATAAAAAGTGGGTGGAGCAAACGAGTTCAGACGGTTCATAAAGGAAAAATGGATAGGTCAATTTTCATATGAAAGCCGTGGGAACCAACAATAAAAAGTGGAAAGCCTGTTCACAATCTCTGCTTCAGTGGTTAGAGCTGGAGAGTGGGAGAGGTACAAACGTCACTTGTGTTGGAATCATGGAAAAATGAAAAGATGGAGTGAATGGTAAAAAGCACAACATGTGAATATTTCAATTCCAAACCTAACGTACGTGCCTTTTATCGATTACCCAAATTTGGAGGTTAAAAGCAATAAGGGAAAATTTGCCAGAAATGATAGACAAAAGAATGATTCACGAACCGCTGAGAACGTCTCCGAGAAAAGCAAGAAAAAAAGAGAAGAAAAATCAAGGAAAACAATTGTATGGTCCAGTTTTGAACGTTGTAACAACATATTTTAGTTGACCCTTCTTCGTCCTCGAAATATGTAGTAACAACCATCAAATGGACAATGAAACGTTGAACGAGCAGGTGGGGTAGTTGTGCGAACAAAATTGTGTTTGGACATTTCTTGTCTAAATTTCGAACTCAAGTTTTGAACTTGATACTAGAAGTTGTTGGGGAACATATTAATTATTGTATTAATTTTTCTCTATTCCCATGTTATTTCATCAAATTGAAACTGGCTAAGCCATATGAGACTTTTTGACTAGACCTATTGAAGGAAAGTGAAAAATATAACTCTGTGACTTCTAGTAATAAGCTTTCAACAATCATGCATTCAACCTTTTTACGGTTGACGGTTCAGAATAGAAAGGGACCCGATGTGGGGAGGGGTTGGGCTATGGAATCAGAGTTTGTACATGTTGACGAGTGGCCAAAGGGATATTATGGTAGCAAGGCAAGTCCAAACGTTTCTAAGTGAATTTGCTGGAAGATGAGTTGAATAGTCTTATTTTACACAAAACAATATACTTGTAACTACTCGCATCAGCTTCCGGTCCAGGAGCAATTCAACAAATTCAGAGTGAATAGAACTGAGATTACAAGAAGGGAGTTGGTGGAGAAGGGTGGAAGGGTAGAGGTAAGGGTCTTCAATATACTCACATTAGCAGCTCAAAACTTTCCGGTTCCAGATCTTCGAACTCTTTTGCGTGGTGGTGACTTCTGACCGTAGTCATCGTCAAGCATCACGTCGTTGGTAAGAACGGCTTCGAGAAGCTCCGTGGCCAGTTCTTGACGATCCTAAACGTACATTGTTTTTGAAACAAATTTCTGTCATCCTCAAAGGTCAAAAAGTTTGACAGTTTCAATAATATTTTATGATTTTGAAAAAAAAACCTAGACATTTCAGAATTGATTCAAATCTTGAAAAAAACGGGCTCCACTCCCTAGGGCTGCATTATTTAATTACAAAATTTTCGAAATCAAAAAAAACAAACCCTTTTCATTTGTTTCCATTCAGGTGTCTTGATCACACTCTTGTGGTTCTGTGCGATATACCGGATCACGGCCTGAAACAATAATTCAGTTGACCGAAAATGTTCGAAAAGCTTACGCTCTTTAAAATCGACGCACTGTAAATGTCGGAGAACATGGCTATCGTTGTGATGTTCTTGGCACTAAGCGTTAACGCAATCTTGTGCTCACAGAGTTCCTTCAGTGGAAGAACTTCGTATTTATCGGCTGAAAATTGTAAAATTACAACACTATTATAGCAACAAAAAAAACACAGTCGCGTAAAAAGTTTCTTTACTTTTCTTATTGTTTCCACCAATTTGAGCTTTTCACTTATGTTTTTCAAGAAAGAATTTTAAGTTTTACTCAAATTCGACTAGTGTTATTGATGAAATTTTCAATATTCGACCGCTACTGTAAGTTATAACTTTTGTGAATAATTTTTGAGATCAAACTTTCTTAAACTCACCAATAGCCAAAACTTCGTCAATTGTATTGCCCTCAAGAGCATCAGTCGATCCAGTGTACATAAATTCGACCATCGCTCTCACCGCTTCGAACTTCGCGTCGGTAATGTCAATAATCCCTTTGTCTGCTTCAATCATTCCTTCACTGGAAAACATTGACTTGAAAACCGGCGAATTTTGTGAGAGGATCGACTTGTGAGCCTTCAATTGCTTGTTTCCAACCTGAAAAGTCGTTCATAGCCGTTTGCGAGAACACGGAAACACTGGAATGAGGAGAAGTACAAACCTTGATGAGGCAATCCGTAAAGAGTTCACTCTCCCACATTTCACGATTGTTTTCTCTGACGTTCAGTTCTTGCTTTTCGTCCACATCTTCTACGTAGTTTTCATCATCGGCTGGTTCGACCAGAATCTTGGATCCTGGTGGGAAATATTCAACTTCGCAGATCAAAAACAGTGTTCCGTCGCTTCTCAGAGCTCCTGTCATCTTGTCGCGAGAAACCTGCAAATTGGTGATGGCATCGACTGAATCAGGTTTTTTTTCAAATTTTACTTTAAAAAATAATCAAATGACACAATTACCTGGAACTTTCCTCTGCCTTGTTGGTTGGTGAAGTCCTTGGTATCTCGACAAACGCTGACACGTTGAGAGTTCGCATCCAGTGCGTAAATTTGAAACTCGGTCATTATCGGTTCTTCACCTCTCTGAAATTTCTTTGTAAACAAAATTTTAAAAGAAATTATTGAGTTTTTTGACTTATAAAATCATCATAATCACAACTACCATATTTATCGGAACTAGTCTGCATAAATACGGATCATGCGAACGCACTAATCTCAATAATTCACCAAAGTCGCATATGAAATATATTCCAAACCTGAAGTCCGACTTGTCTCAAGAAGAATGAAACGTTGTTTTGATCTTCCTCCCTTTTGCCATTTGGATACACGTGCAACTCCCAACAAACGTTCGATGCTTGTGGTACACTGAACTGCCGACTCACAAGATTGTGTCCATTCTTGACCAATTTCATTAGTTTCTCGAACTGAAATCAAAAGATATATACACGAAAACAAGACCTACACTCACTTGCTCAATTTTCCATTCAAGTTTGGTAGAAAGTGCTGTCACCTTGGTTGCTTGCTTTGAAACCATTTCAAGCCTTCTTGGTTGTGGTGAGTTAGCGTCATCGGCTGAAAAAGTTATATGCGATTCAGAATCCATTTCATAGCATTTGGTCGAATGGTGAACCACAGTCATGAAAATGATATTTCCTACTTTTGATAAAATTCGAAGTTTACTGATCTGAGAAATCTTAGTATTTGAGTCAGTATCAACACGACCGAATTTTTACTCAATTTTTTTTATTTTCACACTCGTGAACAGACAATCTTTTGGAAAACACCACATTACCTTAATAAAACTCAATCTTGAAACTTACATCTACCCGATCGATTTGTACCATTTCCCGGTGTTCCTGATGAAGATGCTGCTGGTTGTCGTGCAGCTTGATGGCTCATTGTCTAACCCAGCCAAGACAACAAGCTTCTGAACAAAGTATGAATAATTGTTGATTATGTATGGAAAAACGCAATGTATAGAGAAAAGTTTCCTTAATCAGATAAATAGGAAATTAGTAAAACGCACCGGTTGCACCGGGTGCACTGCACCGACTTGCTAAATTTAGTATGAACTTCTTCAGTTATTAAGTTGGTTATGCACATATATCGCTAGAAGCATGGCCGTTTTCAAACGCGCTCTAATCTCAATTTTGCAGAATGAGTACGGTAACTCTCACAACGAACAGTTAGATCTTTGTGGATTTACATTATTATTCTTACTTTCAGTCCATTGAAATTGAAGGCGCATTACTTAAATCGTTCTTGTATTTCGAGGCGAATTTAAGTTCCCGATTTACGGAGGCCAGATTTTTTAACAGGTAGAGGAAGCTATGTGTTATGTTGTTACTTCAAAAGTTAAAAGTTCATCTCCTCTCTATTTTAGGCTCTGGTTAGGTTTTGGCCAGCTAAGATTCAGTCTAAGCCTGTATACGAACTAGAAAGTCGGTTCTGCGCACCCGGTGCGTTTTACTAAATGTCAGATAAATATGATTAAACTCATAATTACTTGGCTGTCAGTTTACTATTGATTTACACTTGGCTAGGAAACCGTAAAAACTAAGTTCATGTTTTTTTTGAAATGTAAATATCCACATTAAGAAAAGAAACAAGTCATGTATAAGAAAAACGTAATAACTTCACTGTTACCTTCTGGCCCTATGTTAGTAACGAAAGCATGGAAATTGAAACAAGATGGAGAGCAAGAGGCAAAGTTAAGCGTGAGAACAATGGAAATTCCAACGCAGTGTTTGAAGATATTCTTCTTCTTTCATCGGATGATAATAAATAGCGAAAATGAAAGTATATTCGTTCATATAATTGAGAACGCAATTTAATCTTGATAAGTAGTTTATACATAGGATTTGACACTAGACAAGAGGTATCGATTGAAAGTTGTTTTTCGAAACTTAGGATTCGCACATGATGATACGCTTTAGTCAATAACGATGATATAAAATTTTCACTTCTTGACGTTAGTAACAATTTCTTCGTTGCAAACTGAGAAAGAGAGGGTAGATAGCATGAACGTGCGGCTAGATAGAACCGGACACATGAAACATAACAGACGAATGCACTCACGGCACTCTCATAGCGCACAATTTTCGCTCATCACTCGAAACAGAGAGAAAAGAGACAGAGAGAGAAAACCAGGTTGAAAGCGCGGGTGATGTCTGCGCATCTTATTTTCTCATTGGAGCAGGAGTTCCTAGAACAAAAAATTTCGAATTTGAATTTTATTTCTTTATGTAAATTTTTTCGGCATTTAGTAAAACGCACCGAGTGCACCGCACCGCACCGCACCGGGTAAATTTTCCATTCGTATTCAGGCTTAGGCTGAACCTAAGCTGGCCCAAACCTAACCTAAGCCTAAAATAGAGATGAACT
This sequence comes from Caenorhabditis parvicauda, assembly GCA_963978915.1. Classification (NCBI taxonomy): domain Eukaryota; kingdom Metazoa; phylum Nematoda; class Chromadorea; order Rhabditida; family Rhabditidae; genus Caenorhabditis; species Caenorhabditis parvicauda. Next base: position 16,010,868 of record OZ022252.1, read on the forward strand.
TTTAACAATGGTAACTTTTAATAGCTTAGGTTCAGCCTAAGCCTGAATACGAATTACCCGGTGCACCCGGTGCAACCCGGTGCAACCGGTGCGTTTTACTAAATGCCATTTTTTTCTTCACGTAGCCTTCTGAACTCTGTGTATATTGTATCTTTCCGTGAAATGCGAAAAATGAAAAACATATCGGAAAACTTGGAAACTGAAATAGTTTCTCAAATCAGAAATGTGTATTTAGTAAACGTGATCTGGTTCAGCAGGTGAACTACATCTGATTAATTCTGATTTATCACTGCTGGAATTCAAATACGCATTGAAATGTATCGGTTCCAATCAATGGTGCCAAATATGTCTTTAGTTGATATGTTCACACCTTTCAGGAGACGTGTTTTGGCGCGAGTATGGTTTTACTTGCAAGCTTTTTTGTGCCCATGTATGTATGTAACTCTCTCCTTCTCAGCTTTTTGATATTGTTTTAAGAAAGTTTTCAGTAATGGCCACCCACCAACATCCAACTGGTGGTCGACCACAAGCAGGTTACGCTTCGGTTCGTTTTTTTTAATTGTTCCAGTTATATCTATTTTCTTCAGAACGTTATACCGGAGCATGTCATTGAAGACAAATCAAGAAAATGGAAACAACTGCAGTCAAAAAGATATGCAGAAAAAAGAAAGTTCGGAGTAGTTGATACTCAAAAAGAAGAGATGCCACCTGGTTTGATTTTTCTGTGTCGTAAATTTGAATATGTTGTGTTTCAGAGCACGTAAGAAAGGTTATTCGTGATCATGGTGACATGACATCAAGAAAATTCCGTCATGATAAGCGTGTCTATCTTGGAGCATTGAAGTACATGCCTCACGCCGTTCTCAAGCTCCTGGAAAACATGCCCATGCCTTGGGAACAAATTCGTGACGTCAAGATTCTCTACCACATTACTGGTGCCATCACGTTCGTCAACGATATTCCGAGAGTCATCGAACCAGTGTACCTCGCGCAATGGGGTTCAATGTGGATCATGATGCGTCGTGAAAAACGTGATCGTCGTCACTTCAAGAGAATGCGTTTCCCCCCGTTCGACGATGAAGAACCGCCGCTCGACTACGCTGATAACATTCTAGATGTTGAACCTTTGGAACCCATCCAGATGGAGCTAGATGATGAAGAAGATTCTGCTGTGTCAGGATGGTTCTACGACCATAAGCCACTCGCAACAACAAGGTACTGAATCCATTCGATTATTTGTATAGAAGAGCTTTCAGATTTGTGAATGGACCAACATACAGGAAGTGGGCGTTCAGCATTCCGATGATGTCAACTCTTTACCGTCTCGCAAACCAACTGCTGACGGATCTTGTTGATGATAACTACTACTACCTCTTCGATCTCAAATCTTTTTTCACCGCGAAAGCACTGAATGTTGCGATTCCTGGAGGACCAAAATTCGAGCCACTCGTCAAAGATATTCATATGTGAGTTCGAGTTTTAACTCTTCTCAAAACCTTTTTATATGTTTTTCTGAATTAAATAAGTAAATTTCCAGTGATGAAGACTGGAACGAGTTCAACGACATCAACAAGGTTATCATTCGTGCTCCGATTCGTACCGAGTACAGAATTGCCTTCCCGTTCTTGTACAACAATCTGATCTCCACGCTACCAGTTCAAGTCGCTTGGTAATTTTTCAAATAGTAATCTTAATAAATTCACTCTTCATAGGTACCACACTCCATCTGTCGTGTTCATCAAAACTGAAGACCCAGATCTTCCGGCGTTCTACTACGATCCACTTATCAATCCTATCGTCATAAGTGGTTTGGATAGAGTGAGTTTTCTTATAGAAAAATAGGTTGTTGTATGGATGCGTTTGTGCAATAATCAAAGCATTAAAGTTCACGATGACTTTGAAATCAAAAACGCAAAACAAATTTTCGTGAGTAAAGGCGTGTAATGACTTGGTGATAGTCTCCACATTGCAAGAATTATATTACGGACATTTTTTTGCGGTGTTCTTCCAAACTCACGTTGTTTCTTTTCTTTCAATTCAATGCTCCAGACACCTGAAGATCTCCCACTCGAAGACGAAGACGATTTGGAATGGCAGCTGCCAGACGAAGTCGTACCGATTTTCCAAGAAGTACCACTCTACTCTGACAACACCGCCAACGGTCTCGCACTGCTCTGGGCTCCACGACCATTCAACCTCCGTTCTGGAAGAACAAGAAGAGCACTCGATGTCCCACTTGTGAAGGCGTGGTACCGTGAACATTGTCCTGCTGGAATGCCCGTCAAAGTTCGTGTCTCCTACCAGAAACTGCTGAAAGTCTTCGTCCTCAATGCATTGAGACATCGTCCACCAAAGCCACAGAAGAGACGTTACTTGTTCCGATCATTCAAGGCGACCAAGTTCTTCCAAATTACGACTATCGACTGGGTCGAAGCTGGTCTACAAGTAAACATTACTCTGAATTATCATTCGAAATGTTCTATTTAGGTCCTGCGTCAAGGTTACAACATGTTGAATCTCCTGATCCACAGAAAGAATCTCAACTACCTCCATCTTGACTTCAACTTCAATCTGAAGCCTGTGAAAACGTTGACAACCAAAGAAAGAAAGAAGTCACGTTTCGGTAATGCGTTCCATTTGTGCAGAGAAATCCTCCGTCTCACAAAACTGGTAGTGGATGCTCACGTACAATACAGGTAAAACTTGGCTCGTTTGCAAAATAAGGATTGCGTTCACAGATTGAACAATGTTGACGCTTACCAACTTGCCGATGGCCTCCAGTACATCTTCGCTCACGTCGGTCAATTGACGGGAATGTACCGTTACAAGTACAAACTGATGCGCCAAGTGAGAATGTGTAAGGATCTGAAGCATCTTATCTACTATCGATTCAACAGTGGTCCAGTCGGTGAGATTTAAACTCATCAAAAAACAAACAGAAAAATTATTAAACGTTAAAATCTAATGGAATTTTCTTAAATTGCCAAAAAGTGCGGATTTTGCAAATATTTGATTTTCTTATGCAAATTGCTGTCATGTTTTTCTTTCGTTTTTTGGCACTTATCTCTGGAGATATCTCGCCTAAAAAGAATAAATATTTTTTTTCAAAAATTATTGTGAAAAATGTCTAATATTCCAGGAAAGGGACCTGGTTGCGGTATCTGGGCTCCAGGATGGCGTGTCTGGCTCTTCTTCCTCCGTGGTATCACCCCACTGCTTGAACGATGGTTGGGTAACCTGCTTTCGCGTCAGTTCGAAGGTCGTCACTCGAAGGGAGTCGCCAAGACAGTCACCAAGCAGCGTGTTGAGTCTCACTTTGATCTGGAGTTGAGGTGAGTGAATTTAGTGCTATGTTTTGTAGAGTGGTGAATGTACTACTGCTATTGAATTTCCGTACGAAATCATGTATGAAAACCGTCAAAATTGATATTTTTAATTAAAGTGCGTCCATTATTGTACCTCAACAGTGTTAATTTCTCATCATTTTGTCTGGAAAATTGCTTACTACTCCTTTCAAAATGAATTACCTTGTTTCAAGGTTTGACTTTCAGAGCCACCGTTATGCACGACATCCTGGACATGATGCCGGAAGGTATCAAGCAGAACAAGGCTCGTGTCATCTTGCAACACTTGAGTGAAGCGTGGCGTTGTTGGAAGGCGAACATCCCATGGAAGGTGCCAGGACTACCAACCCCAGTGGAGAACATGATCCTCCGTTACGTCAAGTCGAAGGCCGACTGGTGGACCAACTCTGCTCACTACAACCGTGAACGTGTCAGACGTGGAGCCACTGTTGACAAGACTGTGTGCAAGAAGAACCTTGGAAGGTTGACCAGACTGTACCTCAAGGTAATTTCAGAATAACAATATAAATTTCTGAATAGTTGTCAAAGTCCACTTAAGTGAACCATGATACGGAACAAAAAAAAACTAATTTGTAAAGTCTATGAATTTCGTAATTTTTCACGATTTCAGATAAACAATAGATATTTTACGTAGTTGTCATAGTCTGTCCAAATACAACGTGATTCCGAACAGTTATAGTGATGTGGGAAGTTTACAATATTACTTTTACAGTCCGAACAAGAACGTCAATGTAACTACCTGAAAGACGGACCTTACATCTCGGCAGAAGAGGCTGTTGCCATCTACACCACAACCGTCCATTGGCTGGAGTCACGTCGATTCGCACCGATTCCGTTCCCACCACTCTCGTACAAACACGACACCAAGCTGTTGATTCTTGCTCTTGAACGATTGAAGGGTTAGTTTTTGCAGTTTATCACTTCTGGCTTCTCACAGTGAATTGAGATTTTGGACGGTTGTGAAAATTTTATCGAACAATTTCTGTAGAAAACATTGATTTTTTTTACAACAGTTTAAGCTGAATTCCACCTTTTTCAAATAATAGTGATTCAGCTCAACGTATTACTTATCAAAATTTATTACAACTTGAAGGAAATATTTTCCAGAGTCGTACAGTGTCAAGAACCGTCTCAACCAGTCGCAGAGAGAAGAGCTCGCTCTGATCGAACAAGCCTACGACAACCCGCACGAGGCACTTTCACGTATCAAGAGACACATGCTCACTCAGCGTGCTTTCAAGGAAGTCGGAATCGAGTTCATGGACTTATACACGCATCTGCTCCCAGTCTACGACATTGAACCACTTGAGAAGGTCACTGACGCTTACCTCGATCAGTACCTATGGTACGAAGCGGACAAACGTCGACTTTTCCCATCGTGGGTGAAGCCGGCCGATACCGAACCACCACCGCTGCTCACCTACAAGTGGTGTCAAGGACTCAACAACTTGCAAGATGTTTGGGAGACATCCGAGGGAGAATGCAACGTCATCATGGAGGCCAAGTTGGAGAAGGTTGCAGAGAAGATGGACTTGACACTTCTCAATAGACTTCTCAGGTAATCTTACGAAGATTTGGTGGAAAATTAGGAAAACATGATTTTGTGAAGACTCTTCGAGCAATTTTTCCTTTCTGTATCTCATTACGAAAATCAGCTTTTAAGAATTTTCATTCAGACTGATCGTCGATCACAACATTGCCGACTACATGACCGCAAAGAACAACGTCCTGATCAACTACAAAGACATGAATCACACGAACTCGTTTGGAATCATTCGTGGACTCCAATTCGCCTCATTCGTCGTCCAATACTACGGACTTGTGCTCGATCTGTTGGTTCTCGGTCTTCGCAGAGCTTCCGAGATTGCTGGACCACCACAGTGCCCCAACGAATTCTTGCAGTTCCAGGTTGGTTGTTTCCCCCGGTGACTGAATGAACAATTTGAATTTAAGGATGTTGCCACTGAAATCGCTCATCCAATTCGTCTCTACTGCCGTTACATCGACAGAGTTTGGATCATGTTCAGGTAATTTTTAACTTCTCTAGTGAAGCCTCGAGCAGTGGTATAATCTTCTTACCCTCAATTCCTCGTCATGTATTAATCTCAATCTGCAGTCTGCAAATAAAAGTGATTCCCTTTTATAATAAGCTTAGGTTCGGTTAGGAGAACAACTTTTGTGAAGAGCCAAGTCTCGGATACGGTAATCAAACATTTTGTGATGCCGAGAGAGCATGCAGGCAGATTATGCTTCCTGCGTCGGGGCTGAATTTTCTTCGTCTGTTGAAAAAAAACTTCTTTGACAAATTCAACGTTTTTTGTTGCAACTAGTCTGTTGCATTACTTATTGTACCAGAATAATCCAGTATTCCGAAAGTACCGGAATAATCCATTCAATTGGTGTAATTTCAGATTCACTGCTGACGACGCTCGTGACCTCATCCAACGTTACCTGACCGAGCACCCAGACCCGAACAACGAGAACATTGTCGGGTACAACAACAAGAAGTGCTGGCCTCGTGACGCTCGCATGCGTCTGATGAAGCACGACGTCAACCTTGGACGTGCCGTCTTCTGGGACATCAAGAACCGTCTTCCACGATCGGTCACAACAGTTGAATGGGAGAACTCATTCGTGTCCGTATACAGCAAAGACAACCCGAACATGCTTTTCGACATGTCTGGATTCGAATGCAGAATCCTGCCAAAGTGCAGAACCGCCAACGAGGAGTTTGTCAACAGGGACGGAGTGTGGAACCTTCAGAATGAGGTTTGTTATCGATTTTTGAGATCCCGAGTTTTAAAAAGCATTTTTAAATTGTTTCTAAACTGAACTGAACAACTTCTCCCTTCAATTCTATACATTCTAGGTGACCAAAGAACGTACTGCACAATGCTTCCTGAAGGTCGACGAAGAGTCCATGTCGAAGTTCCACAACAGAATCAGACAGATTCTCATGTCTTCTGGTTCCACCACGTTCACCAAGATTGTCAACAAATGGAACACTGCGTTGATTGGACTCATGACATACTACAGGTACTATTTCCCTTCAAACTGTGGTTGAAAGTTAAAAAAACGGCTGAAAATATTATATTAAACTATTCTCAGGGAAGCTGTTGTCAACACGCAAGAACTGCTGGACCTTCTTGTCAAGTGTGAGAACAAGATTCAGACACGTATCAAGATTGGTCTCAACTCCAAGATGCCATCCCGTTTCCCACCAGTCGTCTTCTACACACCAAAGGAGATTGGTGGACTAGGAATGTTGTCCATGGGACACGTTTTGATCCCACAGAGTGATCTTCGTTGGATGGTTCAGACTGAGGCTGGAGGTGTCACTCACTTCCGATCCGGAATGTCGCACGATGAAGATCAGCTGATTCCTAACTTGTACCGTTACATCCAGGTTAGTTTTGAATATACAGTATCGGATAAAATCTTATGCCGATTTTTGTTTTTTGCCATATTTCTCATCAAACTTCATGAAACAACCTGAAATTTTGATATGATAATCTACAAAGCTATAACCATCCAGTTATAGGAGTTAAACTGATGAGTGTCAAAAATGGGAGGAATTTTTCTCTCAAAAATCAAAATTTCCAAAGTCGAAAAATATGATACATGTCGTTCCAGGGTCTAAACTTTTTTTATAATTGATAGACCTTTCCGAAAATGGGTCCTATTCAAATGAAGACATCACCATAAGTTTCTGAGTGTCAACTGTTTCTGGAAACCTGCTCTACATAAAACCCAAGAAGGAGGCAACGGCTGCCACCCAGATGCACCACTGTACTCTCTCCAAAATTTTGAATGCTATGAAAGTTTGTGACTCATTTTCACTCGAACCTTCCAATTCACATTTTCGAATATTTTTTCATGGTATTCAACTATTTTCACAGTAACAAACAAACTATTTGAGCCACAGAGCGCACATATCTTCCTCTACCTGTAAAAAAGTCTGACCTCCGTAAATGGGTTACTTATTACTGTAGCAGTTTCGCCTCGAAACACAAGAACGATTAAGTAATGCACCTTTAATTTTAATGGACTGGAAGTAAGAATAATAATTTAAATCCACAAAGATCTAGCTGTTCGTTGTGAGAGTCCCGACCCTAGGGTAGACCTACCGTACTCATTTTACAAAAATGCGGCTGGTGCGCGTTTGAAATCGGTCAGACTTTTTGCTAGATATGTGGAGCGTCGTTGAAACCAAGTTGTCTCATTGCTTGGTTCTGAGTTCGGGAGTATTTTCTTGTTGAAATTCATATTTACAGCCAATATTATGGAATGTTTTTGTGTTCAAATTTTCTATCAATGTTTTCTCAGAAGATGTCAGGTATTAATTTCAAAATTCAAGTGAAAACGTCACGATGAGACAATTCTAAAAACATTCGATACCATAACTCCACCATATCCACTGTTCACTGTTGGTCATTATCGTTTGAGACTACAGCTTTCTTGATTTCTCGAGTTGATTTTCCTAATGTGTTCCATTCAAACGTTCTGACTACGTTTCGGTACTCATGGCATACTTTGCCACCTACTAACATGTCTAAATCACACGAGCATAACTTGTCGCAGACTACTGCTCAGTGTTTTTTGCTTCATATAAATTCTACTAAGCTTTGTGAATCGAATTGCACATTTGTCATACATTGGAAAAACATTGATTAAAATTATGAACCAAAAACGTTTCATGATATTGACCTTAAATATGAATTTCAACAAGAAAATACTCCCGAACTCAGAAACGAGCAATTAGACAATTTGGTTTCAACGACACTCTGTGGCTCAAATAGTTTGTGTGTTACTGTGAAGATACTTGGATATCATGAACAAAATATTCAAAAATGTGAATCGAAGGGTTTGAGTACAATTAAGTCACAAACTTTTTTAGTATTCAAAATTTTGGAGAGAGTACAGAGGTGCATCTGGGTGGCAGCCGTTGCCTCCTTCTTGGGTTTTATGTAGAGCATGTTTCCAGAAACAGTTGACACTCAGACACTCATGGTGATGTCTTCATTTGAATAGGACCCATTTTCGGAAAGGTCTATCAATTATAAAAAAAGTTTAGACCCTGGAACGACATGTATCATACTTTAGAGAAAGTGAGAAAGAAAGAGAGACAGAGAGATAGAGAGAGTGAGAGAAGGAGAAAGAGACAGAGAGAGAATGAGGGAGACAGAAAGAGAGTGAGAGACAGTGAGGGAGACAGAAATAGTGAGAGAGAGAGAGAGAGAGAGAGAAAGAGAGAGAGAGGAGGGGAAAGAGACAGATACACAGAGACAGAGAGAGAGAAGGAGAGAGACAGAGACAGAGAGAAGGAGAAAGAGACATAGAGAGTGTGGGAGACAGAAAGAGTGAGAGAGACAGAAAGTGAGAGTGAGAGAGAGAAGTGTGAGAGAGAGAGAGAGTGTGGGAGACAGAAAGAGTGAGAGAGAGAGAGAAGAGAAAGAGAGAGGAGGGGGGAGAGACAGATACACAGAGACAGAGAGAGAGAGAGAGAGAGAGAGAGAGAGAGAGAGAGAGAGAGAGAGAGAGAGAGAGAGAGAGAGTGAGGGAGACAGAAAGAGTGAGAGAGAGAGAGAAGGGGAAAGAGACAGATACACAGAGACAGAGAGAGAGAGAAGGAGAGAGAGTGAGGGAGACAGAAAGAGTGAGAAAGTGTGTGTGTGTGAGAGAGAGAGAGAGAGAGAGAGAGAAAAAGAGAGAGGGAGGGAGGGAGAGAAAGAGAGGTGGAGAGAAAAGAAATCGTTTTGGAGCGTTAGCGAAAAAACTCAAGCGGCCCGAGCGTAGCGAGGAATAGCTGCTTGTGTATATTCTAAAATAACATTCAAAAAATTACGTTTCAGCCATGGGAAGCCGAGTTTGTCGACTCTGTTCGTGTCTGGGCTGAGTACGCGTTGAAGAGACAAGAAGCCGCTGCTCAAAACCGTCGTCTCACCTTAGAAGACCTCGACGACTCATGGGATCGTGGTATTCCACGTATTAACACCCTCTTCCAAAAGGATCGTCACACACTGGCATACGACAAGGGGTGGCGTGTCCGCACAGAGTTCAAGGCCTACCAAATCCTCAAGCAGAATCCCTTCTGGTGGACCCATCAACGTCACGACGGAAAGCTCTGGAACCTCAACAATTACCGTACCGACATGATCCAAGCACTTGGAGGAGTCGAAGGAATTTTGGAGCACACGTTGTTCAGAGTGAGTAGTTTCTACTGTTTCAGGTTTTCAACACATACAGTAGCGTTCAAAAGTTTAGAAAGTTTTTATTTTCGGCCATAACTCTTGTCAAACCTCACCTATCGGTCTGATTTTTTGAATGGTAATACTTCAAACATTATTACATCTTATGTCAAAACGAATTCAAATCAGACCAAAAGAGAAAAAAAATAAAAAAAATTTATTCTCAGACACTATAAAAAACACATTTTCCACAAAATCAAAAACATAATGGTAAACGGTTGTAACAATTCAAATCGATAAGGAATGAACATCAAAACGTTATTAAAACCTTAATACTTAGTGGCATAACCAAAATTATCAATGACGGCTTTACATCTTCTCGGCATGCTCTCAATCAAGTTCTCCAACTTGACTCGCGGAATTTTTTTCCACTCTTCTTGTAAAACTGCGTATTTTTGCGCGGCATTGGATGTGTAATGGCCGGAAACGCGTCTCTCGAGTTCTTCCCATAAGTGCTCTATAGGGTTGAGGTCTGGAGACTGACTGGGCCACGGAAGAACATCGATAGCCTCATCCTGGAGACATTCGCGAACAAGACGGCTAGTGTGTTTCGGGTCGTTATCTTGTTGAAACACCCAACCAATCGGCATGTTGGCACCAGCAAATGGTACAAGAACATTAACAATAATATCCTTGTAGTCATTGGCATTCATTTTGCCCTGAATCCAGTGCAATGGGCCAACGCCGTCGTAACTAAACGAACCCCACAACATGACGCTACCGCCACCGTGCTTCATCGTGGGCAATTGGTACCTAGAACTGAACCGGCTGTTGATTGGCCTTCTGACATACTTAATGCCATCGGAACCAAACAAACAAAACTTACTTTCATCGGAAAAAAGGATTTTCCTCCAGTCGTGGACGGTCCAGCTCAAATGGTCTTTTGCCCACTCAACTCTAGCCTTTCTGTTTTTCTCAGAAATCATTGGCTTCTTACAAGGACGTCTTCCAAATAACCCAGCAGCTCTTAGACGACGTTTGACTGTAGAAACAGAGACTCTGGCAACGTTTCCAGCGACCATATCCTTCTTGATGTCTTCTCCGGTCAGACGCGGATTGAGACGTGAATGGCGAACAATCAGTGCGTCGTCTCTTGCTGTCGTCTTCCGTGGCCGTCCTGATCTTGGCAACACTCCAAAAACTCCAAACTTTCGGAATCTTTTCAAAATTCGGGATACAGTGGTTTCGTGAACTTGAAATACTCGTGCAACTTGATTCTGTCGTATTCCTGACAGGACAGCATCGATGATCAGTTTCTGCTGGTCGGTGGGCACTTCTTTTCCTTTTCCCATTACTTAAAAAGTATTGTTAGTAGTATAGAAAGAAAAAAGTACAAAAAATCGGGAAAAAACCTTCAAAAAAAATAAAAAAAAAAAGAAAGTGAAAAATCAGTTCAAAAGTCGCGGTTTCGTAAAAACGCTGTAGATCAAAATGTAGCTACAGTAATCCTGATTTTTTTCAAAATTAGATTTCTCATGAGTTGATGTGTTCTCCGACAAAAATCATGTCGATTGGTTAAGTTTGACAAGAGTTATGACCAAAAATAAAAACTTTCTAAACTTTTGAACGCTACTGTATATGATAAGAAAAAGATGTTTTCAAAGAGGAGGAACTTCACAATGAGATTTCAGGGAACCTACTTCCCAACATGGGAAGGTCTTTTTTGGGAGCGTGCCTCCGGTTTCGAAGAATCGATGAAGTTCAAGAAGCTGACCAACGCCCAGAGATCCGGTCTTAACCAGATTCCAAACCGTCGTTTCACTCTCTGGTGGTCACCAACTATCAACAGAGCTAACGTATGTTTTCCGATTTTTCGTTGAATAAGTTGTTGTTTCATTTTCTGCAGATCTAAAATAGTGCTATTTCCATATTCATGTGGAAAAGTGTGAAATTTTAAAATTTTAACGATCAATTTAATCAAAATCTGTGGAATATAACACTCTAAATATATAATTTACAAATTCTCCTCTCATAACTTTCTTCTAGGTTTACGTCGGTTTCCAAGTCCAACTGGATCTGACTGGAATCTTCATGCACGGAAAGATCCCAACTCTCAAAATCTCGCTCATCCAAATCTTCCGTGCTCACTTGTGGCAGAAGATTCACGAGTCGGTGGTCATGGATCTATGCCAAGTGTTTGACCAGGAACTCGATGCTCTCGAGATTCAAACTGTGCAGAAGGAGACTATTCACCCGAGAAAGTCGTACAAGATGAACAGTTCGTGTGCCGACGTGCTGCTCTTCGCTCAGTACAAGTGGAACGTCTCCCGTCCATCGCTTCTCGTTGACAGCAAGTGAGTTTTCATTCACATATCTTGTTCTTTTGTAACCGTCAAAACTGGTTTTGAGTAAGTTTACAGACTTTCGGGAAGTTTCAATTTTTCGGTAATTTTCTTTTTTTAAATGTTTATTTTTGTTTTGTTGCTAAGTTTGGACCTCCAAAAGTTTTATGTTTCTTAATTACATGTATCCAGGGTTCCGGTTTTACCGGCCGCCGGCCGCCTGCGGCCAAATGATATCGATCACGCGGCCAGACCGTAGTGTCTTTGTTTTTCAGATTTTAGTAGCTATAACATCAAATAAATCATGTTCCCACGTTTTTCTAAAATTTGGCCGGCGGCCGGGATACTTGCGGCCACGGCCGGCTGCGGCCGGGACACTCGCGGCCCAGGCCGGCTGCGGCCGGCCGCGGCCGGCTTCAGGCTGCCGGTTGGCCGCAAATAAAATTTTGGCCAGAATGTGAATCAAACATATCAGGATACCGTTTATGAACACCTCACTTAATTCGACAGCTTTTTGGGTCAATTTTTATACTTTTTTATTTTTCGATTTGTAAAAGTCAATTTTTTTTTACTTGTCAGGAATTTTACTTTTTTTCTTGAGAAATAGCTCTAGTTTGTCTAATCTATCAATTTAATAGTCATATCAGTCTTTTGAATGGCTCTCAAAAGTTGTAAATCCCGCCCGGCCGCCGCGGCCGGGACGGCCGGGTTGGCCGGGGGCGGCCGTAGCTTCAATTTACTGACCGACAGTGATAGAAATGTTTTTTTCTTGGTTTTCGAACATGAATAAGTCTGATTCCATCAAAAATTCCAAGTAGTATTGCACGTAGAGCTCTGTGGCCGACCCCGGCCACCCCGGCCGGGACGGCCGGAGGCGGCTAGAGCTTCAATTTACTTTTCGAAAGCAATGAAAATGTTTTTTTCTTAGTTTTCCAACATGACTAAGACCGATTCAATAAAAAAATTCGAAGTAGTTTTGTACGTAGACCGCTGCGGCCGATCCCGGCCACTCCGGCCGGGCCGGCCGGGACGGCCAAGGGTGATATACGACCTTCAAGAGCCACGAATTTGACTGATATGATTATTCAATTGGTAAAAACTACAAACAAGAGTGAACTGAAACGAGAAGAGAAGTAAAATATCTAAAAATGAAATTCTCTGAAAAAAAAAATAATTTTTGTTACTGTAGGTTGTGCTATTTTCGGGGTAGATCAAAAAAATTGAGTGTGGTCGAAACGGTCGTTTGGGCATAGAAATGGGAATCATCAACTTTATTGGTGTATAGTGTATCTCTTATGTTCAAGGAAGAAAGTTAATCAACTTTTTTGGTCCTGCGACCTCTTCGGAGCTTCTTTCACTGTCGCGGCCGCCCCGGCCGCTCCGGCCGGGGTGGTGTAGTGGCCAATACGCCACTATTTAATGAATACTCATTTCAATAGATAATATGACCCAACGACGTGACCTGACCTTTATCGTGACATGGATAGAAGACTCTCAGGGAAATCAGTACTTGTACTCCAACCGCTAGTAATAAACGTTTCTCTCTATGTTGGTGTTACACACACAGACTAGTCCCTCTCGGAGGCGACTATAAGTGGTGCATCGACCAAAGAGAGATAGCTTACTACTAATTGAACCACCGGTTGCAAAGAAAGAAGACCTACTCAGGCATAAGAACGTAAGACCCTACCATATAAGACCTGAACAAGGCTTTGACGGCGGCAGTAGAAGACCTACCCAGGCACAAGAACGTAAGACCCTACCATATAAGACCTGAACAAGGCTTTGACGGCGGCAGTAGAAGACCTACCCAGGCACAAGAACGTAAGACCCTACCATATAAGACCTGAACAAGGCATTGACGGCGGCAGTTGAAAACCTTATAAGGCACAAGAAAGAAAGGATTTCAAGCAAACGTAAGACCTCACTAGGCAGTAGAAGAAACCACACAATCGTACATATGAGTCCGCAAGAGGCATTGTATCAAGAAGCACAGAAGAAAGAATCGCAAGGACACGTAAGACCTCACATGGCAGTGGAAGAAAGGAAGAGTACATATAAGACCCGGAGCGGCATTGTACCAATTTGAACGACTACCATACCTTCACATCTTCATTCATTTTCAAAAGTTCAAAGTAGAGGATGATCTTGCTGAACGCAAGTTAGGTTTCGTAACCTACATGAAGACCAGAACGGATCACAAACCATATGTGACCGCCAACAACACACCAAGAATTCCTACTAGTTTTATTTCATCTTCAATGTCTCTCTTTACAGTAGAGGGGATGTAGTGGCCAATACGCCACTATTTAATGAATACTCATTTCAATAGATAATATGACCCAACGACGTGACCTGACCTTTATCGTGACATGGATAGAAGACTCTCAGGGAAATCAGTACTTGTACTCCAACCGCTAGTAATAAACGTTTCTCTCTAAGTTGGTGTTACACACAGACTAGTCCCTCTCGGAGGCGACTCTATTTGCCGGAACCAGCCGCCACAATCTACATGCAAAAATAATTTGAAATCTGTATGAAATAAGATTCCGTCATATAGGAAAACGTAGGTAAAAGTATTTTCATCACTTTCGAAAAGTAAATTGAAGCTCTAGCCGTCTCCGGCCGGCCCGGCCGGGGTGGCCGGGGTCGGCCGCGAAGCTCTACGTGCAATACTACTTGGAATTTTTGATGGAATCAGACTCAATCATGTTGGAAAACTAAGAAAAACACATTTTTATCACTGTCGGCCAGTAAATTGAAGCTACGGCCGCCCCCGGCCGGCCCGGCCGCGGCGGCCGGGCGTGATTTACATCATTTAGGAGGCGCTTAAAAAGCTGACTCAGCAATTAAATCGTTGAAATAAACAAATAGAAGCTAATTTACGAAAAAAAATTGTACATAATTCCATAAGAGAAAAAAAAATTTTTTTCAAAAAATCAACGACTAAAAAAAAGCAAAATATGATCTGAAAAGCTGTCAAATCTGAATTAAGTGTTGATTAACGGTATTATGACATGTTTAATTCACATTCTGGCAAAAATTTTTTCGCGGCCAACCGGCAGCCTGGGGCCGGCCGTGGCCCGAATCGGCCGGGCTGATGAAAATGGGCTTTAAAACGTTTTCTGTGATCAATTTAGAGTTATTAGAGTTAGAAGGAATCATTATCACGGTGAAAAAAATTTGGCCGCGCGGCCGTTTCCGGCGGCCAAAATCGTGGCCGCCTGAAAAACTGAACCCTGCATGTATCCATATAAATTTTCAGAGACGTCATGGACAACACAACGACCCAAAAGTACTGGCTTGACGTGCAGCTCCGTTGGGGAGACTACGACTCTCACGATATCGAACGTTACGCCCGTGCCAAGTTCCTCGATTACACCACTGACAACATGTCGATCTACCCGTCACCAACTGGAGTCCTCATCGCCATCGACCTCGCATACAACTTGTACAGTGGATACGGTAACTGGTTCCCGGGAATGAAGCCGCTGATTCGTCAGGCTATGGCCAAGATCATCAAGGTGAGTGTCTAGGACAAGAAATCAAAGACATTCGTCATACGTTTACAGTCGTATTTAGTAAATCGCTTTCCATTTTTTTTTCAAACGTGAATAATGTGGTGTGCGTCTCCATGAACACCTCTTTTTTAGGCTCAGGTTGGGTTTGGGTCAGCCGAAGTTTTAACATAAGCCTGAAGATAAGGTGATTGGGATGTTCCGAGAAAAGTTATGGAATTTCGAAAAAAGGATGTAATTCACTAAATACCGTTCACAGTTTCTCGATAACATGACGTCACGAGTTAATTACGCTGAAGTATTCGTAATTACATCTAATAACAAAATCCCATTTTACAGGCGAACCCAGCGTTCTACGTACTCCGTGAGCGTATCAGAAAGGGTCTCCAACTGTACAGTTCCGAGCCGACCGAACCATACCTCACCAGTCAGAACTACGGAGAACTCTTCAGTAACCAAATCATCTGGTGAGTTTTCGTATTTCACTAAAATTCAAAATAATCTCTAAAACTTTTGGTGTACCGGCATCGGACCGTAATGTACCGATATCGAACCCCAGTTTGATGGAACGGGCGACAAATGGACCGTGAATGGACCGGCATTGGACTGTAATTGGGCGACAGATTTCCGGGACGATAGTCGCCCATTTACGGACCGATGCCGGCCCACCTAAAGTTTTGGAGAGTATTTAAACTTTTCTTTTGCTCACCTTCTCTACAGCTAATCATTACATTTATTGCATGTTTATTTAATTTTGAAAATTTCTCTGTTGAATTATTCAATTTTGTAATTTAAAAAAAATCAACTTGGAAAATAGAGATTGTCTTTTTTAAATTTCATGAAGCACTAAAATTAAAATATTCTTTTTAAGGTTCGTTGACGATACCAACGTCTATCGTGTCACAATCCACAAAACATTCGAGGGTAATTTGACGACGAAGCCGATCAACGGAGCCATCTTCATCTTCAACCCACGTACCGGTCAAATGTTCCTGAAGATTATCCACACGTCTGTCTGGGCTGGACAGAAGCGTTTGTCGCAACTGGCCAAGTGGAAGACAGCCGAAGAAGTTGCTGCGCTCATCAGATCGCTTCCAGTTGAAGAACAGCCAAGACAGATTATCGTCACCAGAAAGGCTATGCTGGATCCACTCGAGGTGAGTTTTTTTTTACCCGTCTCGAGCGGCCAGACTGCAGCTAGACGCGCTCTGTTTACACCGTTCCACACCGAGCTAAAGGTGATCGTTATCGATTAGACGCGTTGCACGCAAATTATATTGAACAAAAATTAGCTATAGGGCGCGTTAGCACATCAATATTTTTTCATCCTTTTCTCCTATTTTTCTCAAGTTAACAAGCGAATTTTTCTCGACGATTGCTATTGAAAAATTGAAAATCATGTAAATAAATTTTGGAAAAAACGTCAGAGAAAAAAGTTTTTAACTACAGTACATATAATTTGATCTACAGCGGTGCAGGATTTACGAATGGGCGGAGTTTTCCCGCATTGTCGTGGATCAAATTACAGTTACTGTAGTTGAAATTTTTTCTCGAACGCGTTTTTTTTTTTGCAAAGTTCATGATAAAAAGCTAGTTACAGAGAAAATTTACATGATTTGCATTTTTTCAATAGCAATCGGCGAAACAAATCCGCTTGTTAACTTAAGAAAAATAGGACAGAAGAATGAAAAAATATTGATGTGCGAACGCACTCTATAGCGAATTTTCATTCAATATAATTTTGCTGCAACGCGACTAATCGATGACGACCTGCTTTAACTCGGTGTGCGTTCTGTCAGCCGCAATAACTCAACGCGTGTAGCCTTGTGGTATGCGTTTCTGCCTCTCACTCATAAACATGATAGTTCTTCCCCCGACGATTGAGAAGGTGATCGGTCGCCTTTATGCGCCAATCGCTGGTTATTTCGTCACAAATAGTAATTATCGCGCAATTTCGATTGTTCTTCCCTGGAGCTTTCGCATTTGTGGGATAAGATAATCTTTTCGAAAGTTTACTGTAAGAGGGTACTGTATTACAATACGTCACTAATCAATTATTCCAGGTACACTTGCTCGATTTCCCCAACATTGTCATCAAGGGATCGGAGTTGATGTTGCCATTCCAGGCCATCATGAAGGTATTTGATTTGAGAAAAAGAAATCGTAATGTTGAATTTTGCAGGTCGAGAAATTCGGAGACTTGATCCTGAAGGCGACAGAGCCACAAATGGTGTTGTTCAACCTGTACGACGACTGGTTGAAGACCATCTCTTCGTACACTGCCTTCTCCCGTCTCGTCCTCATCATGCGCGGTATGCACATCAACCCGGACAAGACGAAGGTGATCCTGAAGCCGGACAAGACGACCATCACAGCTTCGCATCACATCTGGCCCACCCTTCGTGACGAAGAATGGGTCAAGGTTGAGATGTCGCTGAAGGACATGATCCTCGCCGACTACGGAAAGAAGAACAATGTGAACGTCGCTTCGCTCACCCAGTCGGAAGTCAGAGACATCATTCTCGGTATGGAGATTGCTGCCCCAAGTCAGCAGCGTCAACAGATTGCGGATATCGAGAAGCAGGCCAAGGAGCAGAGTCAGGTATGGTTTGCTTGAAAACGTCATGTATGAGATACTATGAAACGCCTAAGTCAAGATGGTCGAATATTACAAAGCGGGTCACTGGTACAGTACAAAAGTACTTTATAAACCGAAGATAATCATCTTTTGATTCTTAATTTACTCCAGACGATCAAGGAAACCCTTCTGGAACAAAAACTAAAAGAAATTGTGACCAAACCTCACTTTCACCGTTATATTATAACAAACAAGCATTATTGTAGGTGACAGCAACCACGACCCGTACAGTGAACAAGCACGGAGATGAAATCGTAACAGCGACCACATCCAACTACGAGTCTGCGTCGTTCGCCAGTCGAACCGAATGGCGTGTACGAGCCATCTCATCTACCAACCTCCACCTTCGTACACAACATATCTACGTCAACTCGGATGATGTCAAGGACACTGGATACACGTACATTCTGCCCAAGAATATTCTCAAGAAGTTTATCACAATTTCTGATCTCAGAACACAAGTGAGTATTTTTCATTCTAAATCTGGTCGAGTTAACTTCTAACAACATGATTATGTATAAAGTTATTTGGGTTCAGTAAAAATCCATAGAGGAAAGTCTTATTTTCGGATAATTTTTCTCGTCCCAAATGATTGTTCGATTTGTGTCTCATAGTCTATCAATTCAAATTCATAAATTAAAGAAGATTTTTTTAATTAAAGAAGATATTTATCCTATTTTAGCGCCATTAACGCTCTTTTTAGTATTTATTCCTGTACATGAGAATTGGAATTAAAATGTGAAGTAAAAGAGAATACGAAGGAAGGTGAACCTTTAAATATCAGTAATTTTTCAGATTGCCGGTTTCATCTACGGTGTGTCACCATCGGACAACCCACAAGTCAAGGAGATTCGGTGCATTGTTCTGGTCCCGCAGACCGGTAACCATCAACAGGTCAACCTGCCCACTCAGCTACCAGAACACGAGTTGCTGCGCGACTTGGAGCCACTCGGATGGATGCACACGCAACCCAACGAGTTGCCACAGCTCTCGCCACAAGATGTGACGACTCACTCCAAGCTGCTCACAGACAACGCCAGTTGGGATGGAGAGAAGACGATTATGATCACGAGCAGTTTCACACCGGGATCTGTATCTCTAACAGCCTACAAGTTGACTCCGTCTGGATACGAATGGGGCAAAGCCAACACTGACAAGGGAAATAATCCGAAGGTGAGTAATTTACTTGAAAATATATTCAGATAGTTCTCGTGGAAAATAACTTTCAAGAAAATGAAAATTGGGAACGAATAATGTAGAAAAGTTTGTAATTTGGTACATTTTTTGCTAATTTTTCACGACTTCTGTAAGACTAAAAGTCAAGTTATAGATAGCTATAGTCATGTCACTATCCACAATCAATCAATTCTAGGGTTACATGCCGACCCACTACGAGAAGGTGCAGATGTTGCTCTCGGACCGTTTCCTCGGTTACTTCATGGTGCCAGGCAGTGGTGTGTGGAACTTCAACTTCCAAGGTCAGCGTTGGTCACCGGCCATCAAGTACGAAGTGTCCCTTGCCAACCCCAAGGAGTACTACCACGAGGATCACAGACCCGTCCACTTCCACAACTTCAAGGTTATGGAGGATCCACTGGGCATTGGCAGTGCCGACCGAGAAGACGCATTCGCCTAATCTGTATACGGTAACTTTAATCATAGTACAGTACCCCCACCCTGAAACATGCATACCCCGGCTGTAATTACATGGTTAGAGAGTGAGTTTTAACTGTGTAGAAATGATTCTCTCTAAAAAACGGTATATAAATTCCAAACCTAAGTTCTCTGAAAGTACAGTGATCAATTGTTATTCAAGGGTGTGGCGAAGTGTAACTTCTATCGAATGTTGTTAATTCTATTTTCCGATCTCTCAACCACTAATCATTTCAATCTTTTTGTTGTTTTCTTGATTTTCTCTTTCCGCCACACCTTCTTATCTGTTTCTAATTTATAATTGATTATCAATTTGTTCATCGCCCTTCCTTTCGTCACCACGAATTTTGTTTTATCTTTGTTGAAGATGGTTGCGACGTAAGTAATAAACACATTCTTTCGACGTTTATTGACAGGGACAAGGTTATTGATTATCGTTAAGAATATTATATCATCAATTTTCGTATACAGTGGAAGCTTTGACGCAGCTCGACTATTTTTGCTTTGACTTGGAACTCTTGCTCTTGTCGTTGTGTTCAGTTGATTTCGGTTTAGCACCCTGGAAGTTTGCCACGTGGCTACGCTGATGAATGTTCACTACCTGGGGCGATGCAACTGCTTGCGGTTGTTGTGTCGGCACTGGTAATTGAAGATTTTTCTGTGCAACTGGCTGAAAATGTTTATGCACAGGTTGCAGTCAGTCACGCCTCCTTACAGCTTGTTTACTTTTCGATTCTTGTTGCTCAGGAACTGGAGCTGGTGGTTGAAGATTCTTCTGTCCAGTTGGCTGAAATTTTATGCACCGATTGCATTCAGCCACGTCTCCTCACAGATTTTTTATTTTTCGGTTCTTGTTGTGCTGGCGCTGGTGACTGAAGATTCTTCTGTGCAGTTGGCTGAATTTTTGCATTGATTGCATTCAGTCACGTCTCCTCACATCTTTTTTAGCCTTCAAGTCTTTTAAGGCCGGTGCCGCAGATGATGTTTGAAGTTTCTTCTGTACGATTGCTTTTAATTTTCAAAAGTTACCTTGACTTACCAGCATCTCTGTCTCATTTAATGATGCTTTTCTGACCGGGGGCCTCGGTTCTCTCTTTGTCTCTACGCTACGAGAAAGGTCGCTAGACGATTTACGAGCCTGGAAAAGTTCATCGTTCTAGAACTCTCTTCTTCTTACCAATTTAGTCTCTTGTGAGCTTTGCTGAGTCAGTGGAACCTGGAGGAAATGTTTTCACTATTAAGTTTTTCTGCCATATTCCGACACACAGCAAGATCAAACTTGAGCAAGAGTGCGGGATAAAGCTTCCTTCCAAAATTTAGAAAAAAAAGAAAAATTTCGGAGCCCTATCATGATCATGTAAGAGAGAAAGAGGAGAGTGGAGAGCGAAGACGAACATAGACATTGATTGGATTTTGTGTAGGTTTACTAGCGCTCCCTTCCTTTTCCTTTTGATGACACACTCAGCTATCAGAATTCATGCTTACCGCTTTAATCTCTTGCGAGCTTCGCTGAGTCAATGGTGCGAAATGATTATTCTACTAAACGTTTCACTCCTACAACAACCCACCGTTTCTCTTTCCGTTGTATTTGATGTTGTGTCTCTAGCAGAAGCTCGTGACGTTCGATTTGTTGTTTCTCGATTTGTCACAGCAGTCGTTTGACCTACTCCGACGAGTCGATGCGACCCGTTATTGAGACGTCGGGATCTTTAAAGTCTCTCTCTCTCTCTCTCTCTCTCTCTCTCTCTCTCTCTCTCTCTCTCTCTCTCTCTCAATCTCTCTCTCTCTCTCTCTCTCTCTCTCTCTCTCTCTCTCTCTCTCAATCTCTCTCTCAATCTCTCTCTCTCCCTCTCTCTCCCTCTCTCTCTCTCTCTCTCTCAATCTCTCTCTCTCTCTCTCTCTCTCTCTCTCTCTCTCTCTCTCTCTCTCTCTCACTCTCAATCTCTCTTTCTCTCTCTCTCTCTCTCTCTCTCTCTCTCTCTCTCTCTCTCTCTCTCTCTCAATCTCTCTCTCTCTCTCTCTCTCAATCTCTCTCTCAATCTCTCTCTCAATCTCTCTCTCCCTCTCTCTCCCTCTCTCTCTCTCTCTCTCTCTCTCTCTCTCTCTCTCTCTCAATCTCTCTTTCTCTCTCTCTCTCTCTCTCTCTCTCTCTCTCTCTCTCTCTCTCAATCTCTCTCTCTCTCTCTCTCTCTCTCTCTCTCTCTCTCTCAATCTATCTTTCTCTCTCTCTCTCTCTCAATCTCTCTCAATCTCTCTCAATCTCTCTCAATCTCTCTCAATCTCTCTCTCTCAATCTCTCTCTCTCAATCTCTCTCTCTCAATCTCTCTCTCTCTCAATCTCTCTCTCTCAATCTCTATCCCAATCTCTCTCTCAATCTCTCTCTCTCAATCTCTATCCCAATCTCTCTTAATCTCTATCCCAATCTCTCTCTCTCTCTCTCTCTCTCTCTCTCTCTCTCTCCCTCTCTCACCGTTTTCTAACGTAATCCGTATTGTTTTTCTCAAGCTGCTCCGTCGTATGAATTTCTCGAGACTCCTCGTTCAAGTATGCGACCTTGTTGCTGACATATTCCTAGAATACATAATTGAGAATTTTTCTGTATTCCCTATAGCACCAATAAATCTGCACGGCATATTGACCAGAAGTGTGTCTCCTTCGCGGCTCGATACCGGTTGAATGTACGTATCAACACTTGCTGCAATTGGTGCATAATACTTTGAGCAAGTGATGCGCTCACCTTGTACACTCGTAACCAGAATTTATTTTCTCGGTCCTGTTCCACCGTGGTTCGGGGAAGCTTTTTGTACTTCTGTAACTTTCGTCTAACGTCTGAGGTTCCATCCTTGGCTATCGATTAATCGATGTCGCGACGTAATGTAGCGCCACGCACACTGCGCTAGGCGCAGTAGAAAAGTGTCGGATCAAGCAGCGAGGGGAGGCGACCAATAAGCAGCGAGCATAAACCCCGCCCCTTCGTAAATCCTACATCGCCGTAGATCAAATTACAGTTACTGTAGTTTTAAAACTTTTTTCTCTGACGTTTTCACAAAATTCATGATAAAAAGCTAGTTAAGAAGGAAGGTTACATGATTTGCAATTTTTCAACAGAAACTGGCAAAAAAATCCCTTGTTAAGATGAGAAAAATAAGACAGAAGAATGAAAAAATATTGATGTGCGAACGCGCCCTATAGCTAATTTGAATTCAATATAATTTGAGTGCAACGCGACTAATCGATGACGACCATATTTAGCTCGGTGTGCCACGTGGAAAACTGTACCGCTGTGAGCGTCTTGATAGGAATGACCACAGCCAGAATCACGAAATGAATAATGTTGAACGGTGGTGGGAGAGTCGTCTCACGCGTGATGAATTCTGAGAAAACCGCAGCCTTTGTAAATTTGAACTCTGTTTCTTCATTCTCCTGTTGTGAAAATAGTGTTGGAAGAGAACGGTGCATTTGTGCGTCGAGTGTTCACAAAACTCACCACCACAGAATCCACCCGTTTGACGAGAATCGAAGTGAACATGTTGGCGAGAATACTGATCAACATCACATTGTAGACAATGCTGATCACCTGAAATCAATTACTGTAGTTGGTCGGGTGGTTACGGTATTCGAGGGTACTGTAGGATTTTCACAAACCTGAAAAACGGTCCGAATGACAACAGGTTTTATCACTTCGTTTTCAGGTCCGGCTTTCCCACTGGATATCTAAAAAAAAAGAATTCTGGTTTTTTTCAAAATTCATCATGATTGAAAAAAAGATTCTAACTTACATGATAGTCTCCACGTTCAAGATCTCCAAACATTGACCAAGCAAAGACTTCAAGTGCTGATGAAATGGTATTGAAGGCTTTCGCGGTTGAATATGTTTCGTCACCAAGTCTTTCGTATGGAGCCACTATTTGGGTTATTCCGACCTGTTAGGGGTAACGGTATTTACGGTACATCTCATGTTCTCAACATCAGGTAATCATGTATTAGATTTGACTTCTGCAATTCCCCCCCCCCATGTTCCACAAACAGTACCAGCAATGCAAAAAATTTACTTGTATAAGAGATTAGAGGTGCAGGATTTACGAAGGGGCGGGGTTTGTGTTTGCTGCATATTGGTCGCCTCCCCTCGCTGCTTGATCCGACACTTTTCTACTGCGCTTAGCGAACTTACTTTATTATTTTATTCTCGAATACTTTTGCTAATGTTTAAGCCTATTTTCATCGTTTGATCGTCTCAAAAAACGTTGCGGATTGTTCCCAAGATTAGCTTCACCTACTTCGAACATTTTTACGTTACGATTTGAGACTCTGGAATGAAAAAAATGTAGGAAGCATAGAATTTTCTGAACTACAATAACTGATTTTTGATCTACTCTATCAATTGCCCCGCCCCTTGCTTTGTTTACACTTTTCGTACTCCAGATACTTCACCACAGTAATAAACTCACGGCAAATGCAAAGATGAAAACGACAATGACAAAAAGGTAATATGCCAATGAGCCGAGACATGAGAGAATGGACACGATACTGCCACCGACACCTTTGAACACTTGCAGGTAGTAGAAGCATTTGATGATGAGAAGTTGACATCCTATCATGAATAGGACGCTGGAGAAGATACGGTAGTCGCATGGGGGCTGCAACATTCTGTATAACGGTATGTGCGTTGACCAGCAACGCATCTCATCTGACTTACCGTAATGAATGAATTTGAATTACTCTAAACTCGTTTACTGTAGTTGGACTTTTCGATCGGCCGAGAGTGGTACACCGTGCACCTTGATAATGCAAAAGTTTCATGTATGAGAATATTCCACACTCACTAGATCTTATACCAAGGTCACCAGGTCTTATAGAAATCACGGGCTTATACTCTATAACATAATAAGCTTTGACGGTGCTTATATGTCATGAAGTCTCAACATGTCTGTGGTAACCTTTATTGTCGGCAAGGTTGGGGTCTGTGAGACACCACGCGGCGTCAGCACAGAGACATGGAGTGATCAGGGCCAAGATCACAAGGGGGCGTGCACCAGGTGTTTACATCCAAAAGGTCATAGTCATGAGAGGGTGTGATACGCAGGGTGATCAGATGTTATAACTCCTAATGACAGTGTTATATACTATTTACGCTATCAATGTACGTGGCACAAAGTCGCCTAGCCTACGTCGTGTCTGACTCACAGTAGAATGTGTCATGCACCTGCCAACCACATCCATAATGTGCCTATATCCTGCCACAGGTATCGTTCCGGCACAAAGTCGCCCAAAAGATGCCGTGTGCATGCCAAATTGAAATTGTAGCGCATTACCACAAGTGGAAGGTGTCATGCACCTGCCAATCACAGCCATAATGGCACAATAACGCTCATATTGTGCCTATATCCTGCCACACACATCAGCACAAAGATGCCCGAAAAATTCCGCGTGCATGCCGCATTGAAATTAGACAGTATATGTAGATGCAGTTACCCTATATTGTAATGATTTTCATTAGAGTTTCTGTCGGTGAAAAAGTCAAAAGTAAATTAGTGCAATTGCAATTGATGATTTTCTATACTTACATGAATCATAGTTACAGTAGCTGATACTGCTCTACATACATGTAGTTGGACTTTAATACCGAACTAACCCAGTTTCTTCTCTCCAATCCATAATCACTATTTTTATATGTAGAGGCCAGACCGTCAAGGTAGAAGCATGACAAGAATATTGCTATGAGTATTGTGTCCAGCCTGCAAGTCATGGGTATTGAAGGAGAAGACGAAAATCTGGAATTCCGTACACTGGAGTGGTTATAGCCGCTCTGCAACCGCTTTGCAAGACCCTCCGCGGAGCGTACTTACCTCATCATTTGAATATTTTTGTTAACGTTAATTTTTTGACCTTTTTCTTGTTTCAAAAAACGTTGCGGATAGTTCCCAATTTAACCTACTTCAAACGAGTCTCCGTTACGACTTCTGACTATATGATGGAAAAAGTAGGACAATTTTCTTTAACTAATGTAACTGAGATTTGATCTACTATATCGATTGACCCGACCTTTGCTTTTCTCTTTTAAACTGCATTCACCACAGTGTGAACTTCCGCAAACAGGATCGCCGCATGTGCCTTTACTTGACACTCACCACCTCCACCAGTACGCATAATAGTATTTCCTGCCTTGACGGAGCATCAACGTCAACTTCTGGAATGCCACGCCAATCATGTAAATGTAGACAAATTCGTGCACTGGTGATCTGCCTATAAAAACTCTTGGTACGCTTGGATTAGAGATCATTGTAAGTGCTACCTTTGTAATAAAAAGCAGAATCTGCCTCAGGCCCGCGGCACACAACTCCCTTTTTATGCACCGAGGTGAGAACAGAGGCGAAAATGAGAGATCGCAGAGACAATTCGCGGATTGAGTTTTTGTGTAGGTTTACGGGGCTAATCGATATTACCGAAAATCAAAGTATTTTTCAAATGTCCTGAACACAGTTTTTGCTCGAAAACAGAAAGTTCAAACGTTCCACACAAAAATTAAAAGCGAAATTTACAAAGTTCCTGCTGCCAGATCGCACATAGCTTC
>OZ022252.1:16042143-16046709 GCA_963978915.1 Caenorhabditis parvicauda
GCCAATTTATAGCCCATGGATTTTTTCGTTTTTGGGTCCGGATAAAATTCGTCAGGTTATGATTGATATCGGTTTATAAACGTTTGTGAATCAGAATAAAGTTACTCTAACGTGATTCTGAGCTCTTGTTCTGGTGTTACATCTCTCGAAACGGACATACCCCTAGGCAACACTCGCATTTCGTAACTCGGAGAAACTAATCGAGAGGGCCTCCAATTTATGATTCCGTTGTTTTACTCTCTTTCAAAAATGGATTTTTTCATTTTTGGGTCCGGATAAAATTTATCAGGTTATGATTGATATCGATTCAGAAACGTTTGAGAATCAGAATAAAGTTACTCTGATAAAAAAAACGAACACTCATTGAAGTGGGGAATATGAATTGAGTGTCCACGTAGAAGCAAGCATTCAATAATGGCGATGTTGTTCAGTGTACAAGCCAAGATTAGCGGTGTAATGTGAGGTGCAAAGGTTGTCGATTGGGTACATCCTGAATGTTTTTTGTAAGAGATCAAATGATTCACACTGTGGTAAAAGCAGTTGAAAGGGCATTTAGTAAAACGCATTCGGTTGAATCCAGCATCTCTTTTTTTTCAAACGTTTACAGAGATGAGAAACCGAGGAGAATAAGTTAAACATTAGCAGAGATAAAACATCGAGGTAAATGCGCTCCGCGGAGGGCCTTGCAAAGCGGCTGCAGAGCAGCTCTATCCACTTATCACTGACCCACCTGCTCTCTCATGATGCGGATAGTCGATGAACATTGCAATTATGAACTCGACTAGTGGACGACTGCCGATTGTTATTGAAAGGAGCAGTGCTTCCTTGTATCCTTCTGGAGTATGTTCGAACAGGCGATGGATGATTGGGTCTATTTTGCCGTCCTGAATGAAAATTTGTATTCTACAGTAGTACTAATCTGTATTCTATAGTAGAAAGTATTATAATACCTAATTAGGTTTCTACGGTCGTATTCACATCTGCAGTATCGTTGAAATGGTCAAGATCATACAGCAGCATTCAGAAATCACAATTCTACAGTAATACACATAACAAGTCTGTAGTAACATGCATCAGTACTGTTCTGTTAAGAAGCATGAAAAACATACAGTGCGTCCCAAAAAAATAGAATCACCTATTTTGGAGCCCATAACTTCTTTCATTGTCGTAGTTTGAATTTGTCCTTCCAGTATGTTAAAGACAAATTATTTATCAATAATATTACTTTGAGTTCACTCGGTTAGGGTTCGTGGTTTTTGAGTTACATATATGTGTGAGACGAGTTTTTACCCCACAATGAGCGTCCCAAAATAATACTATCAGTACTGACTAGTGGTCTCGAACGACTGACTGGAAGTGTGATAATTGGTTTTCAAATTTTTTCTATGGTAAATATTCAATTTTGAACAAATATCACTGATCTCTGAATCGAAAAGAGTCGAAACAATTGTTTAGAAATCAAAATATAGTGAAAATCAAAAATTGTTGTAATTTTGCTCCGTGAAGCAAAATTATTGCTTGTTTTCATGTTAGATGTTGGTAATTAGGTTCAAAATTTACTAAGAAACTTTGAAAAAAGAAGTTATGGACTCCAAAATAGGTGATTCTATTTTTTGGGACGCACTGTATAATTGTACAGTATTGAACGTTTACAGTAACATACATATCTCTACTTCAATTCCCTGTACAGTTACAGTGTCATCAGGTATACTGTAACTCCCACACAGCAACTAACCGGACATCCATCCAACAGGCTGGTCAGAGCTTCGCGTACTTCATCATCTTTGCTCGCTTTCACAGCTTCGTAAAAAGCCGCGATGTTCTTCTGGATACAGACGTCGTCCGTCATCCATTCGTACCGTCCTTGGTATCCATCCTCATTTCCCTGTTAGAAATTTAGATAGAGAGAGAAAGAGAGAGAGAGAGAGAGAGAGAAAATTTACCCCGGGCTCATAATACTTGTACTTTTGCAGATAGGGAAACCGTTTGGTTTCTCTGTAAAAAGGTTTTCTTCCGTGAGACAGTGTTAACTAACGTTGCGGACATTGGAAACGAAGTGAAATGAACAAGAACACGTTAAATTTATTAACAACAATATTGATATCACGTTCTGAAGTCTTGTTAAGCAATTGGTTAGAGAGTTTATAGTTCATTCTTTCTATTCGAATGATGATCGAAGAACTGCTTTGATATTGGATTTGCCGTGCTGTAAGTCTCTCTCTCTCTCTCTCTCTCTCTCTCTCTCTTCCCCTCTCTCTCTCTCTCTCTCTCTCTCTTCCCCTCTCTCTCTCTCTCTCTCTCTCTCTCTCTTTTTTTCATTCGACTTACAATTCCTGCGACAGCACATATTCATTGAGAAACTCCCCCTAAAATTTGTTTCAAACAAATTTTCATCATTCAAAAACCAGAACAGCACTTGTCTTTAAAAGGATCGTCCGTATGTAGACAAAGTTCGACATGATCGAATCATCAAAATTCGTCTGTAAATCCAAATTCTTGAGTTGGAGATGACAGTAGTCAAAATATGAATACCAAGGTTAGGGTAGTTACAGTACCCAAAGGTTAAAACTCCCACCATGTAATTGACCAGATCGTCTCTTTGACTTGGCAAAAAAGCGAACAACATGTAAATCGCCAGGTATGTACAGACACAGAGGAACAGGAGGAATGGAGTGTCTCTCATGAACAAAGTATTTCCGGCCACCAACGCCATATTCATATCTCCGAAATCGGCTGAAATTCATCACTGTGACGTCCATTCAAATCTGGAACAGAGTGGGGCGCTGGAACAACCCTGAGACAGAATAGGGCGCCCAAAGAGGCCTTGGCACAATAAGGCCGGCGCACATCTCCCTGCTTACTGCTTAGACTTGAACGAACTCTAACCACTCCACACCATGTCACACTGTCTCGCCTTCTCCTCTGCGTCTTGGCCCTGCTTACCCCGGCACCCCTCGCAGGAACTACAGTAACTCGCAAAATCTACTTTTAATTTTTGTGTGGACTTCTCGTATTTTCTGTTATGAAGCGCTTGAATCTGGCATGCCCCTATCTCACAGTACATGCCAGACACAATGAACTCACTAGGTTGATCAATTCTCTTGGACGACAAAAGTGCTAAAGCACCACCGGTCAAATTCCGGTAGATCACAAAAGAATTATGTCCAGCTCTCTGAAACGTTTGGTTTTGAGGAATGAATGAGAAAAACGAGCAGTGATGAAACGATATCGATCGAAAGCTAATGAACGATTCGTTTTTCTACTCGTTGGTGTTTGATCGAGATCAATCTTTCAGAGACTTGAGGAAATCTGATTTCATGTTTCCGGATACTATGATTCAGAAATTAATTGTTCACAACTATTGTTCTCTAACAATCAAAATTCAATTCCCCAGCTTTTACTCATTGACTGAAACTTACTAGCCCTTGTGACTTCGATCTAGACATCTTTTCACAAAAGAAACCTTTCACCGAACATCTATCAGAATTTCTTTTCATACTCACCTCAGTCATTCGCGTGTACAGATGAAGAGGAGGGATGGAGGTATTCGAATTCTTGAATAAACTCACAAACCCATTCTCGTCTGCGTGGGAAAACGTTACGAAGGTGTAGTCGTCGACCTACAGTTATTTTGCGAGTGTTGGACGCATACACCGATAGCTCTATCAGTGAGTGCGTCCAAAACTCACATTATCGTGATAGAATGACGTCACGACTGATTTACGTCTATGCAGCGAATCAGTTAGGTTCATGCGATAGACCCAGTTGAAGGGATGTTGTAACTAAAGCGGAGTTTGAGAGAGAGAGAGAGAGAGAGAGAGAGAGAGAGAGAGAGAGAGAGAGAGAGAGAGAAGAGAGAGAGAGAGAGAGAGAGAGAGAGAGAGAGAGAGAGAGAGAGAGAGAGAGAGAGAGAGAGAGAGAGAGAGAGAGAGAGAGAGAGAGAGAGAGAGAGAGAGAGAGAGAGAGAGAGAGAGAGAGAGAGAGGGAGAATGAGAGAGAGGGAGGGAGGGAGAGAGAGAGAGAGAGAGAGAGAGAGAGAGAGAGAGAGAGAGAGAGAGAGAGAGAGAGAGAGAGAGAGAGAGAGAGAGAGAGAGAGAGAGAGTATATGGAATGATACTCACAAGCAGAAAATCATTGCCAAAAGTATCAGTGTAGGAAAAAGTTTGAACCACTGGTACGTACGGAGGAAGTACTACCAGAACTTCTCTGAAATAAAGTTATATCGACTCATGTCATGACCACAAACTCGACTGCCTCTCCCGGATTCATACTTTGATAGTTGACTTTCAATTTAGTTCCAAAAAGTCCGACACATACGGCGTACTCCTTAACACAAATACGTGGCAAATTGTAAATCCCACTCCCCCACTCACCCCACACACCCACTCCGAGAGTGGGGTGACTTTTTTTTGGCACCCCACTCTTTTTTCAAAAAGGAGTGGGGTTGATTTTTTTCACCCCACTCTTTTTTTAAAAACAGAGTGGGGTTGATTTTTTTTTACCCCACGCTTTTCTCTTCTGTTGATTTACTGAAAAATTTTACTTGAAACTTTTTTTGATTTCAAC
>OZ022252.1:16046909-16067444 GCA_963978915.1 Caenorhabditis parvicauda
GAAACTCAAACCCTAATGGCGTTATAGTGACAGGAAATCGGGTGTAGAATATCACGCATCATTGTTCTAGCGGAAAATGATACTTTTTTCTTCGGCTTTATAAAACCGACGTCGTACGCTTCATGCAGTGGGAATCTGATAAAAGGTTATAGGAGATGTTTCGTATAGAAAACACACGATCGAAGGTCCAGGGACTGAGAATCGTACTCGACCATCCATATCTGTTTCGAGTTCCAGTCTAGAGTGAACGAATAGTCAGTAAAAAAACACTGAAGACGGTATTCCAAGCTTATTTCAGTTTTTATAAAAACATACGTTTCGAACTTTTTTCGTTACATTCCTACTGTCAAAAGCAAGAAAATGTTTCTTCTTAGAAATAGAAATTTCGCATGTCAGACGGTCGACAAATACTGTTGCATCGATCTTAAACAGCGAAATTCCAGACATCAGTGAAAATCAACCTCAATTTGTCGTGCAAGGAACATTCGATTTACAGATACAAGATCATCTTTTATGTTCGCCCCAACAGCGACACTTTTGGTCTTGCCTTCTGAATAGACTGCCAATTCATGAAATCATTTTTCATTAAATCACCTGCGCAGACACAAAACGTGAGGATCAAACTTATAATTGAAAGCATGTTAGCATACGCTTGAAATGATTTAAGATTACACGTTCAGATTCTGCAATATTCATTAAACAAAAATCTCAAACTTGTAACAATTTAGATCTTGTTGAAGGCAACGATGTCGACCGATTGGACGTGGCTTTCGAAGTCACCGGTGATCTTGTCAATAAGATCGTCAACGGAGACCTTAAGATCCTCGATGACACAGATGATCTGCAGCTTCTTGATTCCTGAAAAATTGAATTATAAGACCAAAATTAAAGAAAGTTACCGTATCCGATAGCGATGAGTTTGCCACCTCCCCAGACGAGTCCGTCCATCTCGATTCCTCTGACGAGAGCCTCGAGCTCTTCAAGGTTGGTCTCATCGTCCCATGGCTTCACGTC
This sequence comes from Caenorhabditis parvicauda, assembly GCA_963978915.1. Lineage (NCBI taxonomy): Eukaryota > Metazoa > Nematoda > Chromadorea > Rhabditida > Rhabditidae > Caenorhabditis > Caenorhabditis parvicauda. The sequence goes on from OZ022252.1 coordinate 16,047,924, forward strand.
AAGGATGACAGAAGACTTGGCGATTGGTCCTGGCTTCTTGGACTTCTTCTCGTTGTAAGCCTTCAGTCTCTCCTCAACAATTCTCTTCTTCTCCTCATCGTCTTCGTCATCAGATCCGAAGAGATCGAAGTCATCCTAAAATATCAATTATTTCAATGTACACGAATTCAAAACTAACATCACCCTCGGCAGCAGCTGGGGCAGCAGCAGCAGATCCTCCGGCTGATGGCCAGGCCTTTCTCTCGGCCTCGGTGTACGAGGCGATGTTGGCGTACCATCTAGCTACGTTTGGGTACGTAGCGGCCGATGGAGCAGAGCCAAGTTGAGCGAAGACAGCTGCGTCTTCTCCGGAGTAGGCAAATCTAAAAAGTTACATCGTCAGACTATCTGACTTAGTTTTAGTTTAAAACTGGAGATAGTTGATTTTTGAAAAACAATGAATATAGAATTTACCCATTGAGGAAGGCCTGTTCCGCGAGAGTGGCGTTAAGAGCAGCAAGATCTGGCATCTGAAAAATGGGAAATCATCATCAGAAAACATATCAAACAAACAAGAACGCAGAACGGAATTACAGTACAGTGAACAAAAGTTCAGCAAATCTCTCTATATTCATTTTGCAAATTGCAGCCAACGTTGATTTTTCTTTCATAATAAGCTCAGGTAAGATAAGGGGAACAACGTTTGTGAAGAACTGAGTCTCGGAGATGCAATTACACATGATTTTATCACAAATCTTCAGCAAATGGCTCTATATTCATTTTGCAAACTGCAACCAAAAGTAAATTCCTTTTGTAATAAGCTTAGGTTAGGTTGGGAGAACAACTTTTGTGAAGGGCCAACTCTCGGACTCCCTTATTTTCAACTCCTGTGCAAAAACGCAAGTGAATATAGAGAGATTCGCGAATGGTCTTACAGTGAACTTCAATAGTGAAAAATGGACATTAAAAAAAAGACTACTGTAAAAGTCGTGGCGAGAGGCATTGTGTGAACGCGATCTGAGTCAACAAACACACCTTGGCGCAGTATTAGTTTTATTTATTTTTTGTTTTCACCGTTTAATTCGAATATTTTGTTTCGTTAGAGTTCGGCCTATCTCTTACATGTCGTTCTCATAGAGTTATAATATGTTTTCTTTCTTTTCCTAATTTATTTTTTAAGATCATGGACAAAGGAGTCATTAAAGGATCGTTAAAACTGAAGAAAGGCGATATATTTAAAAAGAAGAAACAGAAGATTGATCCAAAGTCTATTGATTTGACGATCAAAAGGTATTTTTTGTTTCATCGCAGGAGTAATATTATAATTTTCAGAACTGAGACGCAGCAGAGAACTCCATCACATAAAACAGAATCTGAGAAGAAATTTGAACAACGAAAAAACGCCAATATGGCTGCACGAATGCTGAAGAAGGCAGAAGTCAGTCACCGTGAAAAAGTTGAAAAGTTCAATCAACACATGGAGAGTCTGACAGAGTTCAACGACATTCCGAAAGTTTCGTGGACCAAGTAATTTTATTCGCTACGAAATACAAATTTCTGTATAATAAATGTAAATAAGAAATCTAGATTACTGTTCCACAGAGTTTATCGCTCTCAAAAGTTCCATAAATGAGAAGTAGATTCCCGATACACAGATTCCACATCCGAGTCCAATGATTCCTTGGTCGAATCTTTTGTCACGATTGACCATTCCTTCAGACTTAATCTTGAGGTGAAACATAGCCGGCCAGACGAATGAAAGCATGGTTCCTGAAATTTGGTGTATTTTTATATTTCAGTGAGAACGTTTACCTGTTATATTTCCTATCAAACCCATAAGCTCGATCAAATAAGGAACGCTCAAAGCTATGAACAGCGTGAACAAAACCAAAACTATTCTCAGAGTCAGTGCCCATTCTCGCAATGAACCATCCGGTGAGTAGCAACTGAATTATCTTGATTAGAAGTTGTCATAAAATCATCTCACCCAGTAAAAGGTGTGGTTGGATAGCCTCGGAATAAGTTATGCTTGATGAGTTGGACCGCTGCGTAGAATGGAAGTGGGTATGAGAGTAGAGCCTTGACGACAAGAACTAGATTAACCAAAACTTTGAATCCTTGGTTGGGCAAAGAATTAGAGATTTCTTGTTGAGTTAGTTCTCCAAAAGTTAGGAAACCGAAAAGGCCAAAAACTGCCTTGAAAATAGCCGCTGCGACATGTGACCATTTCAACATCCATTTGAACTCGGAGGGATTCTGAATTATTGATTCAAAATTCAAAAATTATGTAAAATTAAATGTTCTGTCGATATTTTAGTTTCTAGAGTCCACACACCGAGCTAAAGAAGGTCGTCATCGATTAGTCGCGTTGCAGCAAAATTATATTGAACGAAAATTCGCTATAGAGCGCGTTCGCACATCAATATTTTTTCATTCTTCTGTCCTATTTTTCTCAAGTTGACAAGCGGATTTGTTTCGCCGATTGCTATTGAAAATTGCAAATCATGTAACTTTTCTCTGTAACTAGCTTTTTATCATGAATTTTGAAAAAAACGCGTTGGAGAAAAATTTTCAACTACAGTAACTGTAATTTGATCTACGACAAAACGCGATTTACAAAGGGGCGGGGTTTGCAGTCGCTGCTTATTGGTCGCCCCCCCTCGCTGCTTGGTCCGACACTTTTCTACTGCGCTTAGCGCAGTGTGGTCCAGCTTCGAAGAATTATATTATCTTGTTATGTGGCCAAAAAATAAGTGTTAAAATTCAATGCTTTCGGGATATATAGCGATATTTTCCTAATTGTTCTATGTTAAAGTAAAAAAAATACCTTCATATTGCTCTCCAAACTTGGCAAAAAGATATGAGATGTGTAACCGAAGACGACAACTCCTATCATTGTGGGTAGTGTGTTGATATTGAGACCGAACGTGACGGAGCCTATGGACCAGTCACTAAAGGATTTCATAAGTTACATTTTTATGTAGTTCAGTACCCAATGTGAAAAACACAGTATCCGAGCATGATGGCATTAACTATTAGGTGCGAGATAGCGTTGAAGAAAGAGAGTTTGGAGACGATGATCAGATCGTCAAGGAAGGAGCATGAGAGTAATGCTGCTGATACCAACATCATCCATCCCGGTTTATCTGGAAACGTTCTTTGTGAAGTTTCTGACTCGTGTGAATGACAGATCGTCTCAGTGACCACGGGTTTAGCACAAAATATTTATTGAGTCCAACGTTTCGGCGTCAAGCCATCATCGTTGGACTCCATAAATATTTTGTGCTAAACCCGTGGTCAATGAGACGATCTGTCATTCACACGAATCTAACAAACGATGCACAATAACACCTTCCGCAACCTACAACTAATTCGAAGTTTATGACTGCTTCAAGTAATCCTATCAAGATATGTTGAAAGAGAGGACAGTCACGGGTCCGCTCACTTTCATCGATTTTGATTCTAAGAGTTTAGTGAACAGGAGTTTGAATGAACACCGTTTTGACCCTTTTGTAGCAAAGTTTACTTTCTATCATTTGGTTGCTTGCGAAAAAAAACGAACCAATCGAAGGAAAGCAGGACTGTAGGAGATCGGCGGCCAGAACAAGGTAAATGATACAGGTACTGAGAAGCTCTGTGAGCTGTGCTGCTAGAACCCAACGGCCGAAACCAGGATGATAGAAGTCAGCTACCTTGAAGTCAATCAGTTAGGAGTTTCTTTAACTTTGTTTGTAAGACTTGCTAATAACCACATAAGATCCATGTAATTTTGTAGTGAGATATCCGTAACCTCCAAATTGGAGAGAGCGAGACCTTCTATGGAGGTTTCCAGGTCTTATGACGAATTTAGCAGGTCTTACATGGCACCTTTGTCTAGTTTTGCTTCAAGAATAGTCTTACACGGATCTTAAGCGAGTAGGTAGCAAGTCTTATAGAGGTTCAATTTCTTTTTTGGTTTTGGACTTTCATGTTCTCTCGCTCCCAGTGATTGATAGACATGTGAACCCTTTGCAGTTAACAACTTTCCATTTTTTTCAACTCAATTTAGTAAAAGAAGAGAAGTGACTCGTAAACCTACACAAAATATAGATTGTGTCTATGTACGTTTGTGCTCTCTACTCTCCCCTCCCTTTCGCGTGGTAGCGTAAACGGGGAGTCAGCAAAAACCGCGACTCTCCCGACTGCAGACGACGTTTCAACATTTCCTCACCTCCTTGTAACTCTGCCGTACCTTCTGACCTTTGTCATAGAGACATTCAATAAGTAGGACTCCGGTCCAATAACAGATGTAGGCGACACCAAGCATGGCGAGGATCGACCACCAACCGCCAACCTGCACGATCCGAATAGGTTCTGAGATGAGACTGTAGGAACGAACCTTGACAGCGATCGGCAGTCCTACAATGAACATTCCTTGGATCGCATTGGTGACGTTCCACGCCGCTTGAATAGCCGAAATCGGCTCCGAACTGCCTGTCTCTTCACACGTGCACTCCTCTTCGATCTCCGGCAGGCGGTCTGCATTCTGGTAGGGATGCTCTTCTGCGACTGGAGTCGTTCCTGAAACTTGCCACTTCGAAACCATTAGAATCTCCAAAAATCCTCGTAAATGTCAAAAAATATGAACCTTCGGTTGATATTGCTATCTTCCAATCACATGTGCGGTATCTCTTTTGTGAAATAAATTTTTCATTTCAATTCAAATAAAAATGACCAATGTCCGAATGGTCAGGTCTGGGTCACGTTTGAATTCTTACATGTGCTGCATAGTTGGCTTGAGTTTCAAAACTATGTACTAATCTGATGGCGTTTGGTCTCAATCCGTCTTTCTCAACTTGACTTCTCATTTGTTTCCCAGCTCATCCAACATACAGGAGCCGAGCAAAAGTTTATGACCGGTATACCAAAAAAAAGCGCCCAAAACTTTCACCCTTTCCACGCGCAACTTTGGTCTCGAACAATTAGCATTTTAGCCTTGTGGACAGAGCTGGGCAACACGTGATTCAGTTATCCCATAAGATCCACTGCATAAGACTCGATAAAATTCCCTAAATTCAAGAGTTTTGATTTTATAGAAAACGACGCGTCATCTGTGCGAAACTCATGCCTAACGACATGTTTCGCGACTTTACCTCACCGAAGCTACTGGTACTAACCGTAACTAACAGCACCGGGTTGGACGTTGACCGCTGGTTGCTCTTGATTCCAATAGTCAAGAGAGTTTGAGAAGACATTCTTGTTGGTCCAATTTTGAAGTTTTTGAAGATGCTGGTTGTTGGTTGACATCCTGTGTGTAGATGTGTTTGAACTATGAGCATGCTAATGAGATGGATGACATTTGATGTGAGACAAAGCAAGATAATGTGAACACAGGAAATGGGATATTTCGAGAGTCTCTCTCTCTCTCTCTCTCTCTCTCTCTCTCTCTCTCTCTCTTCAAGGAATATCAGAAACGAGATTGGAGAAGAAACGAGATTCTGAAAATGTTTCTGGTCCCGTTTCGGTGTGTGCTTAAGCCCACTTTAATGCCTGCTTATTACTTTTCTAGTGATGTCTCTTCTTCTTCTTCAAACACTCCCTTTCATTTCCAGAATATGCGGAATAGAGGGTTTTCATTCAGGGTTCTGCTTTTGAGTGTTTTGGACTAAATAGAAAGAACTCATTGATGCCATCGAATGATGAGTTCTGACTTTATGCTGGAGGTATTCTATCATGGAGTAGTCAGAAGTTAAGACCTACCGATAAATTGGACATATTGAAGAAGTTGAAGCTCAAAACGTCTGTACACATTCGAAAATGGCATTCTGCTTACATCTGTGGAATTTTTTAGAACATCTGGTTAAAGTTTTGTCAGCACTAAAGACTTCATGAGTGTTCATAAAAAAGTACACCGATGTGTGAAGTGTACAACGATGTTGTCACCATAGCTTGCGCGTGCATATTATTCTTGGACAGACTGTTTTTTCGTTCGAACTGAACCGATTTCTATACATCCAGCAAACATCGATTTTTTCAATTAAAACAGTCTCCTTTTCAAATACTTACTTTGTTACTTTGTTGATCTGTTGTTTGCGTTGTCATGAAACTTTCAGGTTTAACGGTCATTTGCCAATGTGGACCACTGGGTTTTTGATGATACAGCACACTTGAACATAACTGAACAAAATACCAATATTTTCCCGTCAGAATGATATTGAAACAGTCCTATTCAAAAACCATGAACAAATGAAGAAGGTCCTAGTCACTATAAAACCTTGATGCATCGCGATGATCTCATTCAGTGACCGTTACGCTGTGGTATGTGGCTTCTGGTGATTACGTAAACGCCTACTCTCCTCACTTAATCGACTGCTCACTGTGATAAATCTCCAATGAGCAAGAACAACCTTGTTATGTAACCTTCAAAGGTACCGCGCAAGCTGTCTGGCGCACGCCGCCTGGCTCAGATTCGGCTCGTGGCGAGGTAGGCAATAGTGTCACCGGAAGTTTTGAACTTCCTTTTGCGAAGATCTGAAACATCCAAGATACAGTATTCTTATCATCCCTTCTTTGGTTGAGCCACTCATTGAGATACCGTACACGGCTTGATGAGCGCAACTTTCTTAAAACATTCGATGTACAGTACTCTTATCATTCTCCTCTGATTATTAAATTTAACGACCACATCGAGACAATAGAGATAGTGATCAGGGTGAATACCGTGTGGATAATGTAGTGGCACCAAATTGACACGAAATGTTTTATGAACTGACTTGTATGGCCCCTGAGGTTTACAACCCACTGCGCGGTAGCCCCCGTCTCTTGATATCAGAAGCGAATCTTGCAAGATAGAGAGAGCTGTAAAATGTGTTGCGCTGTGCTCTCAGCGTGGAGATAATATGCATGTGATGGTTGGGGAAGATTTACAAAAATGGAATGTCACTACGGTATTCAACCTTGAGAGGAAAATCAACACTGGATGGGGTCATTCGCCATAAGTTGGAAAACATCTCCTGATCATTAACATCAGTAAAAAAAATTGCTGCTAAGTATCAGGTTTGGTGCTGATTGTCCATTCGAATGTAAATTCCAAAATCATTTCAAAGTGAAGCGTGCTGTACCACTGAAAAACTTCTCAAAATGAAAACTCGTCTCTTTATTGTATGAGATCATGGAAACGATCAGGAAATTCTGAAAAAAAACATGTTTCACGAGATTATCATAAATAGAAGCCAAGATTCAGAGATGATAATGAAGAGTTGGTTCCATTACCTCGTTGAAAAATGTTTCACAGGATCATCATAATCAGCAGCTGATATTCCGGGATGTTGTAAACTATGTCTGCATTATATTCCTTTTCTTAATAAAATTGTACTTCATGGATTCCTCCTGAGTGAAGTACAGTATCCACTCCTATAGTTTTGGATCATCGTGTTCACTACATGCAGATCCGACGAACTTCGGCTGGAACGAAAATACCAATATCATTTAGGATACTTGTTTTTACTGATAGTTATTTTTCCTTTCTCTCTCTCTCTCTCTCTCTCTCTCTCTCTCTCTCTCTCTCTCTCTCTCTCTCTCTATCTTCCTCTCTCTCTCTCTCTCTCTCTCTCTCTCTCTCTCTCTCTCTCTCTCTCTCTCTCTCTCTCTCTCTCTCTCTCTCTCTCTCTCTCTCTATCTTCCTCTCTCTCTCTCTCTCTCTCTCTCTCTCTCTCTCTCTCTCTCTCTCTCTCTCTCTCTCTCTCTCTCTCTCTCTCTCTCTCTCTCTCTCTCTCTCTTCTCTCTCTCTCTCTCTCTCTCTCTCTCTCTCTCTCTCTCTCTCTCTCTCTCTCTCTCTATCTCTATCTTCCTCTCTCTCTCTCTCTCTCTCTCTCTCTCTCTCTCTCTCTCTCTCTCTCTCTTTTTTTCTCTCTCTCTCTCTCTCTCTCTCTTTATCTTCCTCTCTTCCTCTCACCTTCTGAAAATCCTCGAAAGGCTACCCAAATCATCTGATAAATCTGTCACCAGTGGTCGAAAAGATACCCGCAAAGTGCTATGAGCCGAATATCACTTTCGGCCTTTTCTGATGTTTTCTTCACACAAACTCATCAAAAGACACCGCGGCACGAGCCGATGAATCCCGCCCCCTGGATACAGTACACACACATGGGCGGTCAATTGACCGGCCACGGGGTGCAATCTCACTTGTGTTAATCATCACAATAACATCACTCCTGCATCATTATGTCGCCTGCTGCTGGAACTTCGAGTATATCCGTGACACTGACCAGAGCTCAAGAAGAACTATGGAAACGGTTCTCTGGTCATACTACGGAGATGGTAGTCACTAAGGCTGGAAGGTTAGCAAATTTTATTTATAATTTTGTTGTTCTGGGTGTTCTTTCTCTTTTCTGGACCAATTTATCATGTCAGTCTTGGTATGTTTCCTTGTTTTTTGACTGTTATGATAAATCTCCATGTTTTTGCTCCTAGTGCACCTTCCGTTCACCTCTCATGCATGGCTTGTTTACTTTCGATATCCGAGAAACAACAAAACCAGATGATCTGTGAGAACATGTGAAGTCTTAACTGAGAAACATATCCAAACAACTATTCAGGAAAATGTTCCCCAAGTTGGAATACCGTATAGATGGTCTGGTCGATGACGCCTTCTATGCCTTGGTTCTGCAAATTGTTCCTGTTGACAATTACAGGTATGTTAGAGAGGTCCTACTGCAAGATTTTTTGTAAAAATAGATTCTTTTCTGGTAGCGCCATGAAAGGAAACTTACCGAAGTCGCTTTTTACAAGATCTCCAGATGTTGTTCTGCAAATGTTCAATGCACTCTATGTTTCAGCACAAAAGTATCATTTTTGAACGTTTTCATTTAACTTCCAACATTTGGACGTTAGGTTATGAAATGTATGGAAAAAAACATACTCTTTGACCTACCCCGTTCAGGTACAAGTTCTCCGGCGGCGAGTGGCAAAGTTGTGGAACGGAAGCGATAAGTTCGGAAGCAAAGAAGGTGTTTCATGCAGATGGAGTGATGAGTGGAAGGTACAGTAGCCGGGAAAAACTACGGTAACTAAATAATCATGTTTCAGACAATGGATGTCAGGTCCGATCAATTTCGACAGGGTTAAAATCACGAATAACACTTTGGATACTTGTCCTTCACACGTGAGTTTTCCTTCCTTTCTCTCTCTCTCTCTCTCTCTCTCTCTCTCTCTCTCTCTCTCTCTCTTTCTCTCTCTTTCTCTCTCTCTCTCTCTCTCTCTCTCTCTCCCCCCCTCTCTCTCTCTCTCTCTCTCTCTCTCTCTCTCTCTCTCTCTCCACCCAACCATCCACCAACTTCCTGCCGATTCGGTGATTAGCACAAAACAAAGGATAAGATCAGTTGGTGAAAGGCGCCCACCAATTGCGCCATACTGTGCACTATCATAACTCACCCGCATGACATGTCAATTCGTCATTTTTCCTGTGACAAGTCGAGGTCGGAACTTGCTTTGACATACCTGAATCGGAGAGTGAAGAAAGTGCAGTGGAAGCTATGTCGTCACGGATGTTCCACTATGTAGAAACATATTGTAACCAAGTGATAAAGATGTCTCCTCTCTCGTTCTTGAACCATGGTTGAAGCATCGCAAAAAGTGCCTGGTATATGAGGTCGACCCCCGAAATACTTTTTACGCGTGCCTAAGCCTAAATACACCACACCACGAGGGAGACAGCTCTTCTCACTTGAAGTGATTCGTTAGGAAAAGAAAAACAAAAAACTCAGAATTAATGAATCTTAGCCAACGCTTGTTATGAACTTGTGAAACATATTTTCCAACTAGTGGCTGACTTTTCATGACCCCATCTAGTTTTGATTTTCCTCTCAAGGTTGAATACCGTAGAGATATTCCATTTTCGTAGATGTTCCCCAACCGTCGCATGCATATTATCTCCACGCTGAGAGCACAGCGCAACACATTTTACAGCTCTCTCTATCTTGCAAGATTCGCTTCTGATATCAAGAAACGGGGGCTACCGCGCAGTGGGTTGTAAAGCTCAGGGGCCATACAAGTCAGTTCATAAAACATTTCGTGTCAATTTGGTGCCACTACATTATCCACACGGTATTCACCCTGATCACTATCTCTATTGTCTTCCACGATGTGATCGTTAAATTTAATAATCAGGGGAGAATGATAAGAGTACTGTACATCGGATGTTTCAGATCTACCTTCAATCCATGCATAAGTACATTCCGGTGCTGAGCATCTTCGAGTCACCGAACAATTCGCCATTCGTCTCACCAAGTAACACCAATACACCAATCTGTCAACTACAGCTGCCATTTACAGAGTTCATCGCAGTCACCGCTTACCAGGTTAGTCAACAAAATTCTTATACAATCTTTTAAGAAAATTAGTTAAATTTTCAAGCACACACTGTCACTTCACTGACTGCATTTTTTGCTTTAAATAAAGAAATGCTTCTTGCGAAAAATTCTGTAAGTTAAGTGGAAGCGTTCGAAAAGCCTCGATTTTCGAACATTTCACAACCTAACGCGAAAATTTTGTCAGTTGAGTGAAAACGTTTAGAAATGATACTTTTGTACTGAAACATGAAGTTCATCAAAATCGTTCAGAATAACTCGATAACCCAGCTAAAGATTGCCAACAACCCGTTTGCCAAAGGGTTCAGAGAATCAGACAGGAAGAGGTCTTCACCAGAAAACTCACAACTCTCATCACCACCCGCCAAAAGGGCTTCACCATACGTCACACCCCAAATCCACCATCCGTTCACCCCACTCAACCCAATCTTCTACAACCCCATGATGAACCCCTTCTACCTATCCCAGATGGGTCCCTTCGGTCCTGCCCTGTCTTTTTCAGTCTTTGGTGCATACCCACCACCACCAATTGCACCAAAACAGGAGGCGGAGGAGTCGTGATCATTATTCTTGTAGTTTGTCCGAAGGGTAGTCAGAAACTGGTATTGGATGCTTTGCACTTTGAATAATAAATTTTTGAAATCCATACAATTCAACAAGTTATTTCTTGGTTTACTACGTGGCTCTAGTAACTTTCTTGGTTATAGGACTCTACAGCGACTCTGAAAAATAAAAAAAATTATTCGGTGAAAGTTCCCCTAAAGTTGGGGAATTGAGAAAAAGTGATGAAAGTTCCGGTAAAGTTCTGAACAAAATGAAAGTTCAGGTGAAGTTCGGTTTTGACGATTTATGCATCATCATTAAGTTCAGGTGAAGTTCGGTTTTGACGATTTATGCATCCCGTGAAAGTTAGTTCTGATCACTTTGGGTATGTTTAAAAACATGAATTCATCCAACCGTAGAAGTTGAGACGCCGATAATAATTCACAACAACCGTAGAAGTTGAGACGACGATAATAATTCACAACAACCGTAGAAGTTGAGACGCCGATAATAATTCACAACAACCGTAGAAGTTGAGACGACGATAATAATTCACAAATGCAAACCCTATGCAAACTCATCATAAATAGATTTCCTGAATCCATTCGTGAAATTCTTGGGTACTATTGGTGCAGCTGCAGCTTTCGCCATAGATGTGGTAAAATGTGAAAGGTAAAATTCCCTTCCGAATTGAGAAGTTTTCGGTGTTACTGCAAACTACAAAAAGTCACGTATCACCTCATCTCTGGTTTCATGCTTGTTCCTCGGGTTTTGCACCAACACTGATAAATAAATCGAGGAGTGCATGTCGACACTGAGGGACCAAGTCAGCTGGCAGTCGACCAAAACACTTTTTTTTGTCTCGAGTCAATCGCCCACCGCGTGCTCGCATTTCATAAATCATCATGTATCATCGGTCCTCGAGTCGATTCCTTTTTATTTTTCCCAATTATTGAATTTCTCAATTACCGAGACAAGTTCTCATCTTTCACAGGCAAAATCGTTTTTTTTTCAAGATCTTCCGAAGTTTATTCTCCGGATGACTTATTGTTCAGAATTTTCCTTTTCAAAAACTTGAAGCGGAAATCCTTTTTTATCCAATAATCGTCTTTTCTAAAATGGTTACTGATGAGTTATCTTACCCACTTCAAATCGTAACCTTGGACACACGAAATTCTCGAACTATAATTTTTTAAGATTCAAGTTCAATATTACACTCGCTACGATAATTCATAATATGTTTCGTTTTTTTAGAATCATTCAGATTCCACCAAACTTCTTATAAGGCTAAAAACGTATCGTCCAGAATGATGTAAACACTGGTACTTTTGAAACATTCCGTCTTTTGGTACTACAGAGTGAACCAAATGTATTGGTCGTTGGTTAAACCGCTACCACGTGGCGCAGATTTCATCAAATGGTTTCAAATTTTCACATTATGTCGATTAACAATATGGAAACAAATTTTTTTTATGAATTTCAATTCTTCTGCTTCTGACTTCGGTGACAGCGTAAAATCTCTTCGGGTACAAGTCGATGATAGAACGAAGGTAGTTGACGTTCCAATCAGCTCATAACTTCTGGAGTTTCACCTTCAGCCTTTCCAGTGTACTTCAAGTTACACACTTTTTAACAACACAGAGATCCTTGCACAACGAAAATATTCTTAGATCCATTCAAATCCAATGATGCTGCAGTGAACGTGTCCGAACGTCTCACGATGTATTCATAAAGCCATTAGAGTCACAAGCCTTGGAAAGGGCGTAAGCGATATATCTAACGGCTAAGAGGCAATATCCGTTGGGGTGATGACTATTTCCGAATCATTTCCGTCCGCTACCGCATCCGTAGATAGGACTACACTCTGTTCCAATGAAACGTCCGAACCCATATTTCTCAGAATTCCTCAGGTCATATTCCAGCAAGCTTTTTATCATTATGATAACTGCTAGAAGATGTAATAACATTGTTATGTGCACAATTTGAGCTGAATTGTTTGAGTTTCTAAACAGTTATAGCCAAAAACACCAAAAAGGTGTGTTTCAATGAAACGTCCACACTCTCAAAAATCGTCTGATACATTGAAAATTCTCCAGTTTTTTTGGTTTTTAATTTTATCTAGCATTAATAACGTTATTTTATCATTATTTCAGTGAAAAAAAGAAGTCTAACCACGAAGAAGTGGAAAAAAGGAAAAAATGTCGTTTTTTCGAAAATTTCTCCAAAAAACCAGAAAAGTCGATCTTAGCTTGGCCTGAACGTTACGATCATCAGCAGTTTACTCGTGTGGATTATTTTTCAATTGGAATCCAAAAAAAATGATAGATTTTCAACATTAGTTGTAGGTTGCGGAAGGTGTTAGATTTTCAACAGCTTGATTTCTGAGGAAAAAGATGGCAAACTCGGAAACATGAGTTCGCGTATGGTTACAGAAATCCACGAATCTCGATTTGTCTGGCGCTTTTTAGGGTTGAAACGATAGAATAACTTATCTCAAATGTTAGAACAATCATTAGAATCCGAGTCTTGCACACAAGCCTAAATTTGCGACGGTTGAAAGAATGATGTAATCACTACTGAACTGGAAAAAAAGCTTTAAATTAATTTTCTTTTGAATTTTTTTTTCGAAAACTGTCTTCGCATTTTCATGAGAACTTGAAAGTGTCGAATAACTTTTTTCCTTAAAAGAAATGTATGGAAACAACGAATAATGAAAAAGAGACACTTTTTGAGTACTTTACCGAATAAGTAGTGAAACATCATTCTTTCAACCGTCGCAAATTTTGGTTCGTGTGCAAGACTCGGATTCTAATGATTGTTCTAACATTGTAGATAAGTTATTCTATCGTTTCAACCCTAAAAAGCCCCAGACAAATCGAGATTCGTGGATTTCTGTAACCATACGCGAACTCATGTTTCCGAGTTTGTCATATTTTTCCTCAGAAATCAAGTTTTTGAAAACCTATCATTGTTTTTTGTTGGATTCTAAACGAAAAATAATCCACACGAGTGAACTGCTGATGATCGTAACGTTCAGGCCATCCTAAGATCGACTTTTCTGGTTTTTTGGAGAAATTTTCGAAAAAAAACATTTTTTCCTTTTTTCCACTTCTTCGTGGTTAGACTTCCCTTTTACACTGAAATAATGATAAAATAACGTTATTAATGCTGGATAAAATTAAAACTAAAAAAAAACTGAAGAATTTTCAATGTACCAGACGATTTTTAAGAGTGTGGACGTTTCATTGAAACACACCTTTTTTGGTGTTTATGGCTATAACTTTTTAGAAACTCGAACAATTCAGCTCAAATTGTGCACATAACAGTTTTATTACATTTACTACCAGGTTATCATAATGATAAAGAGCTTGCTGGAATATGAGCTGAGGAATTCTGGGAAATATGGGTGTGGACGTTTTATTGGAACAGAGTGTATAGTTTAAAATGTTCATCCACTCTCTCTCTCTCTCTCTCTCTCTCTCTCTCTCTCTCTCTCTCGCTCGCTCTCATCTCTCCCAAGCTCATGAGACCCATCATATCACCAATTGAGTTTTTGTTTCCGACATTACACACCTTTATCTGAACACCTGTATTACAACTGTCCTGCAACCACTTTTTGTTCTTTTAATTCGCTCCAAAGTGTAAAGCGAATACGTTTTTCAACTTTTTTGCACTCCCGACTACCGTTGAAAAAATTCTACTTCCGACTTCCAACTTCCGTCCTTTTTTCACTTCCGACTTCCGACTTCGGACTTCCGAGAAAAAAATCACTTCCGACTTCCGTTTAAAAAGTTCGCTTCCGACTTCCGTTTTGAAAAATTTTACTTCCGTGCAACTCTGGTACCCACTATCGTATACCATGGGTCCGGATATAGATGGAAAAACATTTCATGTGTTATACCCCCGCAAAGTACACATACAGTTGCGTCAGAAAGTTAATGCACGATATCGTTTTTTGAAATATCTCAACGTTGGACAATCGGATAGGTTTGTAAGTTTCAGGAATTGTGAATAAAACATTTTTATACACTGCGAAGGAATATTCAAACAATAGGAATTTTTTTCACGTGAAAGTAGTTATTTTTTGCAAAACACTCAAAATTTACTTTTTCTTTCAAAATTCGTTTCTCGTTCTTTTCTTTTATGTTCCATTTTTCTGCTTTTTTGTGCATATTTTTCAAAATATGAATAATTTAAATTATGAGGCTCAAAAAAAACAACCAAATCGGAGATCTTTCGAGGTCATCAGATGAGATTGAAGTGGCTGCATTTTACTAAACAGTCCCAGAAGAAGATATCACCTCCGTATGATTTTAGTCGTTTCAAAAACCTTTCACTACAGTTTCTTCGTTATATCGACTCGATTTGAGATTATCTAGGAAATATGCCAGGACGTTAGCCATTGATCTTGTGTCCAGAGTTTCTAAAAGTCATGGAGTGACAGTCAGTTTTTTGACCATAAAACTGAAACGCCTCCATGAAGACGTCTAATTTTTTGCAGACACAACGTTTACATTGGTTTCCTTTATTCCAATCTCTGAACGTACGAAAATCACCGATCTGGCAGTACTACAACCAAGGCGAACAGAAAAGTGCAAAACAGCCAGTTTTCAGATTTCATTTACCCGAGTTCATGGATGAATTAGGTCATACAAGTAACTTTCTTTGACATAAAAACATTTTCCGAATGTTTATGTTTGGTTCATTTAACAAAAAACTCGAATTTGTGAACTATGATAACTTTAAACCACTTTTGTAGAAAACATCGAAAATTTTTAGCCGCTCACTCCAGTTCGACTATCTTCTAGTACTTTTAGACAATTTATTAGTGGCTCTCCTATTTATCAAATAAACAAATCTGATGTATACAACGTGTCTGCAAAAAATTAGACGTCTTCATGGAGGCGTTTCAGTTTTATGGTCAAAAAACTGACTGTCACTCCATGACTCTTGGAAGTCTGGCCACAAGATCAATGGCTAACGTCCTGGCATAATTTCTAGATAATCTCAAATGGAGTCGATATAACGAAGAAACTGTAGTGAAAGGTTTTTCAAACAATTCCAGCTGAGATGGAGTAAGACTAAAATCATACGGAGGTGATATCTTCTTCTAGGACTGTTTAGTAAAATGCACCCACTTCAGTCTCATCTGATGACCTCGAACGATCTCCGATTTGGTTGTTTTTTTGATTCTCATAATTTAAATTATTTGATCTTTGAAAAATTATTCACAAAAAACAGAAAAATTGAGAATAAAAGAAAAAACGAGAAATGAATTTTGGAAGAAAAAGTAAATTTTGAGTGATTTTGCAAAAATAACTACTTTCATAAGAAAAAAATTTCCTATTGGTTGAATATTCCTTCGCAGTGTATAAAAATGTTTTATTCACAATTCCTGAAACTTACAAACCTATCCGATTGTCCAACGTTGAGATATTTCATAAAACGATATCGTGCATTAACTTTCTGACACAACTGTACATGCCTAAACTGAAAATGACAATTTTCGAAATAAAAAATTGGGGTCACTAGCCGAAAATAGTTCTTGTATTCGGATGAATGAAGACATTTCTGCCGATTTAGTTTAAAAAGAGAGACTAGAAGAAATTAAGGAGTAGAGAAGAAAAATCTCTACATCATCATACAAAAAATGTCAAATTATGTTCAATCCAATCAATTTACAATGTTACTCACCTCATATGTGTTAGTTCTGTTCTCGTGTTTTGCTAACTAGAATTTTTAAAAATAGTTCTATCCTTGTGTTAGTTCTGTCAGCAAAACTTGAAAACAGAAACATGTGGCTGAGTAGATTTGATATTTGCGGTACGCGGTGAACTGCGTTATTCCGGAATACTACGCGGAACGTGGAATTCTAATCATGAATGTTTTCCAATTTTGTTGTATGTGGAAGACGGAATGCGGAATTCCGCTCCCGTGTAGTTGCCACACACTGCGCTAAGCGCAGTAGGAAAGTGTCGGATCAAGCAGCGAGGGGAGGCAACCAATAAGTAGCGAGCACAAACCCCGCCCTTTCGTAAATCCTACATCGCCGTAGATCAAATTACAGTTACTGTAGTTTAAAAACTTTTTCCTCTGACGTTTTTACGGAATGCATGAAAAAAGCTAGTTACGAAGGGAAGTTACATGATTTGCAATTTTTCAACAGCAATTGGTGAAACAAATTCGTTTGTTAAGATGAGAAAAATAGGACAAAAGAATTTGAAAAATATTGATGTGCGACCGCGCCCTATAGCTAATTTGAGTTTAATATAATTTGCGTGCAACGCGTCTAATCGATGACGATCACCTTTAGCTCGGTGTGTGCCACCAGGACATAGTGAGATTGTGCATTCTCACAGGTCTCCGAGGTTTTCGAATATGATGAAGCTCTAGAAACTAAATACCGTTGATATGAAGTTCATAGGTCGTCGATAGCAGTTTATGAAGTTCATAGGTCGTTGATAGCAATTTATGAAGGTCATAGGTCGTTGATAAAAATTTATGAAGTTCATAGGTTGTTGATATGAAGTTCATAGGTCGTTGATAAAAATTTATGAAGTTCATAGGTCGTTGATATCTACGGCCTATGACGTTAATGTGCTGTAGATATCAACGACCTATGAACTTCATATCAGCGGTATTTAGTTTCTAGAGAGATGATAGAAGTGTTCTAAAAAGTGTTATGATCATAAATCTGCTCGGTTTGCATTTTTCATCAAAACAAAATGACTTCGCAACTCGACCAGTGAAGGTCAGAATCAGAAATTCCTCGTGGCTACTCTCATCCATGAATAATTCATGGTCATATCACCACCCTCTCCACCGTCGTCGTTTGACTTGTTTTTCGATATTCTCTCTGCTGCAAGAAGCCTTCCTGCCCACCGGTGTGTATGTATGTCTCAGATTAAAATAATCCTCCTCCCCATTTATGTACAACTTTGTTTTCACACTTGTGAATCCTGTTTTCCGATTTCTATCTAGTCTTCCGGTGCTGAGAATCCAACTGGAGAACGAGTTACACACCTTACACATGTATCATGAGCGGACTAGATTTTAGTTTGGTAGAAACTTCAAAATTTGCCACCAACGCCAGGTCCGTTTTGCGCCCTGTGTCCGCCCGAGAAAAATTTTGGAGAATGTAGAAGCGGAAGAAAGATCACTTCGACGGAAAACGGGAGCGGAACAGCAGCTCTTATTTTTGCGCACGGCGGTAGGATATATTGGCGGCCTGAATATTCCCCTCAATTATGATACAGTCATTTCATCATATTTTTAATGGAATAATCACTTTTGACATTGTTTTTGTTTCTGTGGACATTGAAACCTTATATCAAAGATCGTATGGGATTAGAGACGAGATAGAAAGGGAGAATCAAAAATAAAGAAAGAAAGAGAGAGAGAGAGAGAGAGAGAGAGAGAGAGAGAGAGAGAGAGAGAGGGAGGGAGAGAGGGAGAGAGAGAGAGAGGGAGACAGGAAAATTATGATTTTGTCAGTTGGGTTATAAATGTTAGAAAAAAATATTGTAAGCTCATTCTGGTGATTTTTTCTTCAGTTAACGTATGTAAATTCCTACAAGATTTCAAAAAATTTCAGAAAAGCTGTCAGTATACATAGATTCCAAATATGGTAAGCAATACACCTATATTCATAAGAGTTACGGTTCTTGCGGGACATTGTATTTTGTCCAAAGTTGATGAGGGAAGAAAATTCAACACAACTATGAACATGGTACTCGATTATCTTGTGGTGAAATTCAAGAAGAAAACCTCTATGCAAGTTCAAATGGAATCGATTGAAATAGTAAAGTTGCAGTTCTTGTGCCGTGAGAACGTCAAACAGTTGAAAAGGCAAGTAACTCTGGATCGAGCAGCAGCCTGAAATAAGATTAATCTAGTTGTTTCTCATGGAGAGTAAAAGAGATGAGTGAAAGCATGTGAGATGAGCTCACTCATCGATTTTTGTTATCACATAAATTTGCGGCGATGGCCTAGTGGTCTGTGTGTTTACTTTTAGTACTTCCCTCATCCACTAGATCGACTCCATCGCACAACTTGCAAAAACTTTGTTTTCATCCGCAGACGTCGCGTAATTCTCTATTCATCATAATGGGATTCCCTTTTTCGGCAGTTTTATCTATATTTTACCGAATGCGTCTTGTAAAAACAATGAAAACTTTATTTATGTTCCTCTCTCCACTCGCTCTCTCTCTCTCCACTCGCTTCTTCTTCTTCTTCTCTCTCTCTCTCTCTCTCTCTCTCTCTCTCTCTCTCTCTCTCTCTCTCTCTCTCTTTCTCACTCTCTCTCTCTCTCTCTCACTCACTTTCTCTTCTTTTCTTCTCCTCTTCCACTAAAAATAAACAACCACTGAGTACAAAATTTTTTCAGGTGTTCTAGAAAAATTTCATCTAAATAAATTTCGTTTTCATTATAAGTTGTACGATATTTTCCTCCCTCCCCATCTCTTCGTGAGTAATAAGGAGATAAACAATATATTTATACTCAAAAGGTGAGTTTACTGAATCATCATAATTTAATTATTGATTTCGAGATTTGGCTCATAGGAAACCTACTAATTAGTAACATAGAATCAGACATCCTTTTGCAATCATTATCAGTTGATACCTCAGAGATGCTACATCAAGAAGACAAGAT
>OZ022252.1:16067644-16165144 GCA_963978915.1 Caenorhabditis parvicauda
AAACTGACCCTTCAGATTTTTGGATTCAGAATTCTAAGTTTCAGACATTTTCACTACTGTAACTTAATTCACAATGAGGCTAGCGACATGAGGTAGAGTGCGTTAGATTCAGCATAAAATTTCGATCTAGATGAAGTTTTGAAAAACTGACCCTTCAGCTTTTTGGATTCAGAATTCTAAGTTTCAGACATTTTCACTACTGTAACTCAATTCACAATGAGGCTAGCAACATGAGGTAGAGTGCGTTAGATTCAGCATAAAATTTTAATCTGAAAGAAGTTTTGAAAAATTGAATTAATTTATTCTGAATACCCTTCACACTTCTGTTTCTGCATTCGAAGTTTCAGACATTTCAACGTCTGTAACTCAATTCACAGTGAGGCTAGCGACATGAAGTAAAGTGCGTTAGATTCAGCATAAAATTTCGATCTAGATGAAGTTTTGAAAAACGAAAAAAGTACATTTTGAAAAATTTCCATTTTTCATGGTTTTGAACAGACGAAGAGTCACAACTTTTTGGCCACTCACTCGACCGACCCTTGTTCACAGTGAAATTATCACCAATGCCGACTTCTGTAACTCGACTCACAGTAATGCTAGCGACATGAGGTGAAGTGCGTTAGATTCAGCATAAAATTTCGATCTAGATGAAGTTTTGAAAAACTGACCCTTCAGATTTTTGGATTCAGAATTCTAAGTTTCAGACATTTTCACTACTGTAACTTAATTCACAATGAGGCTAGCGACATGAGGTAGAGTGCGTTAGATTCAGCATAAAATTTCGATCTAGATGAAGTTTTGAAAAACTGACCCTTCAGCTTTTTGGATTCAGAATTCTAAGTTTCAGACATTTTCACTACTGTAACTCAATTCACAATGAGGCTAGCAACATGAGGTAGAGTGCGTTAGATTCAGCATAAAATTTTAATCTGAAAGAAGTTTTGAAAAATTGAATTAATTTATTCTGAATACCCTTCACACTTCTGTTTCTGCATTCGAAGTTTCAGACATTTCAACGTCTGTAACTCAATTCACAGTGAGGCTAGCGACATGAAGTAAAGTGCGCTAGATTCAGCATAAAATTTCGATCTAGATGAAGTTTTGAAAAACGAAAAAAGTACATTTTGAAAAATTTCCATTTTTCATGGTTTTGAACAGACGAAGAGTCACAACTTTTTGGCCACTCACTCGACCGACCCTTGTTCACAGTGAAATTATCACCAATGCCGACTTCTGTAACTCGACTCACAGTAATGCTAGCGACATGAGGTGAAGTGCGTTAGATTCAGCATAAAATTTCGATCTAGATGAAGTTTTGAAAAACTGACCCTTCAGATTTTTGGATTCAGAATTCTAAGTTTCAGACATTTTCACTACTGTAACTCAATTCACAATGAGGCTAGCGACATGAGGTAGAGTGCGTTAGATTCAGCATAAAATTTTAATCTGAAAGAAGTTTTGAAAAATTGAATTAATTTATTCTGAATACCCTTCACACTTCTGTTTCTGCATTCGAAGTTTCAGACATTTCAACGTCTGTAACTCAATTCACAGTGAGGCTAGCGACATGAAGTAAAGTGCGTTAGATTCAGCATAAAATTTCGATCTAGATGAAGTTTTGAAAAACGAAAAAAGTACATTTTGAAAAATTTCCATTTTTCATGGTTTTGAACAGACGAAGAGTCACAACTTTTTGGCCACTCACTCGACCGACCCTTGTTCAAAGTGAAATTATCACCAATGCCGACTTCTGTAACTCGACTCACAGTAATGCTAGCGACATGAGGTGAAGTGCGTTAGATTCAGCATAAAATTTCGATCTATATGAAGTTTTGAAAAACTGACCCTTCAGATTTTTGGATTCAGAATTCTAAGTTTCAGACATTTTCACTACTGTAACTCAATTCACAAAGAGGCTAGCGACATGAGGTAGAGTGCGTTAGATTCAGCATAAAATTTTAATCTGAAAGAAGTTTTGAAAAATTGAATTAATTTATTCTGAATACCCTTCACACTTCTGATTCTGCATTTGAAGTTTCAGACATTTCAACGTCTGTAACTCAATTCACAAAGAGGCTAGCGACATGAGGTAGAGTGCGTTAGATTCAGCATAAAATTTCGATCTAGATAAAGTTTTGAAAAACGAAAAAAGTACATTTTGAAAAATTTCCATTTTTCATGGTTTTGAACAGACGAAGAGTCACAACTTTTTGGCCACTCACTCGACCGACCCTTGTTCAAAGTGAAATTATCACCAATGCCGACTTCTGTAACTCGACTCACAGTAATGCTAGCGACATGAGGTGACGTGCGTTAGATTCAGCATAAAATTTCGATCTAGATGAAGTTTTGAAAAACTGACCCTTCAGATTTTTGGATTCAGAATTCTAAGTTTCAGACACTTTCACTACTGTAACTTAATTCACAATGAGGCTAGCGACATGAGGTAGAGTGCGTTAGATTCAGCATAAAATTTCGATCTAGATGAAGTTTTGAAAAACTGACCCTTCAGATTTTTGGATTCAGAATTCTAAGTTTCAGACATTTTCACTACTGTAACTCAATTCACAATGAGGCTAGCAACATGAGGTAGAGTGCGTTAGATTCAGCATAAAATTTTAATCTGAAAGAAGTTTTGAAAAATTGAATTAATTTATTCTGAATACCCTTCACACTTCTGTTTCTGCATTCGAAGTTTCAGACATTTCAACGTCTGTAACTCAATTCACAGTGAGGCTAGCGACATGAAGTAAAGTGCGTTAGATTCAGCATAAAATTTCGATCTAGATGAAGTTTTGAAAAACGAAAAAAGTACATTTTGAAAAATTTCCATTTTTCATGGTTTTGAACAGACGAAGAGTCACAACTTTTTGGCCACTCACTCGACCGACCCTTGTTCAAAGTGAAATTATCACCAATGCCGACTTCTGTAACTCGACTCACAGTAATGCTAGCGACATGAGGTGAAGTGCGTTAGATTCAGCATAAAATTTCGATCTATATGAAGTTTTGAAAAACTGACCCTTCAGATTTTTGGATTCAGAATTCTAAGTTTCAGACATTTTCACTACTGTAACTCAATTCACAAAGAGGCTAGCGACATGAGGTAGAGTGCGTTAGATTCAGCATAAAATTTTAATCTGAAAGAAGTTTTGAAAAATTGAATTAATTTATTCTGAATACCCTTCACACTTCTGATTCTGCATTTGAAGTTTCAGACATTTCAACGTCTGTAACTCAATTCACAAAGAGGCTAGCGACATGAGGTAGAGTGCGTTAGATTCAGCATAAAATTTCGATCTAGATAAAGTTTTGAAAAACGAAAAAAGTACATTTTGAAAAATTTCCATTTTTCATGGTTTTGAACAGACGAAGAGTCACAACTTTTTGGCCACTCACTCGACCGACCCTTGTTCAAAGTGAAATTATCACCAATGCCGACTTCTGTAACTCGACTCACAGTAATGCTAGCGACATGAGGTGACGTGCGTTAGATTCAGCATAAAATTTCGATCTAGATGAAGTTTTGAAAAACTGACCCTTCAGATTTTTGGATTCAGAATTCTAAGTTTCAGACACTTTCACTACTGTAACTTAATTCACAATGAGGCTAGCGACATGAGGTAGAGTGCGTTAGATTCAGCATAAAATTTCGATCTAGATGAAGTTTTGAAAAACTGACCCTTCAGATTTTTGGATTCAGAATTCTAAGTTTCAGACATTTTCACTACTGTAACTCAATTCACAATGAGGCTAGCAACATGAGGTAGAGTGCGTTAGATTCAGCATAAAATTTTAATCTGAAAGAAGTTTTGAAAAATTGAATTAATTTATTCTGAATACCCTTCACACTTCTGTTTCTGCATTCGAAGTTTCAGACATTTCAACGTCTGTAACTCAATTCACAGTGAGGCTAGCGACATGAAGTAAAGTGCGTTAGATTCAGCATAAAATTTCGATCTAGATGAAGTTTTGAAAAACGAAAAAAGTACATTTTGAAAAATTTCCATTTTTCATGGTTTTGAACAGACGAAGAGTCACAACTTTTTGGCCACTCACTCGACCGACCCTTGTTCACAGTGAAATTATCACCAATGCCGACTTCTGTAACTCGACTCACAGTAATGCTAGCGACATGAGGTGAAGTGCGTTAGATTCAGCATAAAATTTCGATCTAGATGAAGTTTTGAAAAACTGACCCTTCAGATTTTTGGATTCAGAATTCTAAGTTTCAGACATTTTCACTACTGTAACTTAATTCACAATGAGGCTAGCGACATGAGGTAGAGTGCGTTAGATTCAGCATAAAATTTCGATCTAGATGAAGTTTTGAAAAACTGACCCTTCAGCTTTTTGGATTCAGAATTCTAAGTTTCAGACATTTTCACTACTGTAACTCAATTCACAATGAGGCTAGCAACATGAGGTAGAGTGCGTTAGATTCAGCATAAAATTTTAATCTGAAAGAAGTTTTGAAAAATTGAATTAATTTATTCTGAATACCCTTCACACTTCTGTTTCTGCATTCGAAGTTTCAGACATTTCAACGTCTGTAACTCAATTCACAGTGAGGCTAGCGACATGAAGTAAAGTGCGCTAGATTCAGCATAAAATTTCGATCTAGATGAAGTTTTGAAAAACGAAAAAAGTACATTTTGAAAAATTTCCATTTTTCATGGTTTTGAACAGACGAAGAGTCACAACTTTTTGGCCACTCACTCGACCGACCCTTGTTCACAGTGAAATTATCACCAATGCCGACTTCTGTAACTCGACTCACAGTAATGCTAGCGACATGAGGTGAAGTGCGTTAGATTCAGCATAAAATTTCGATCTAGATGAAGTTTTGAAAAACTGACCCTTCAGATTTTTGGATTCAGAATTCTAAGTTTCAGACATTTTCACTACTGTAACTCAATTCACAAAGAGGCTAGCGACATGAGGTAGAGTGCGTTAGATTCAGCATAAAATTTTAATCTGAAAGAAGTTTTGAAAAATTGAATTAATTTATTCTGAATACCCTTCACACTTCTGATTCTGCATTTGAAGTTTCAGACATTTCAACGTCTGTAACTCAATTCACAAAGAGGCTAGCGACATGAGGTAGAGTGCGTTAGATTCAGCATAAAATTTCGATCTAGATAAAGTTTTGAAAAACGAAAAAAGTACATTTTGAAAAATTTCCATTTTTCATGGTTTTGAACAGACGAAGAGTCACAACTTTTTGGCCACTCACTCGACCGACCCTTGTTCAAAGTGAAATTATCACCAATGCCGACTTCTGTAACTCGACTCACAGTAATGCTAGCGACATGAGGTGACGTGCGTTAGATTCAGCATAAAATTTCGATCTAGATGAAGTTTTGAAAAACTGACCCTTCAGATTTTTGGATTCAGAATTCTAAGTTTCAGACACTTTCACTACTGTAACTTAATTCACAATGAGGCTAGCGACATGAGGTAGAGTGCGTTAGATTCAGCATAAAATTTCGATCTAGATGAAGTTTTGAAAAACTGACCCTTCAGATTTTTGGATTCAGAATTCTAAGTTTCAGACATTTTCACTACTGTAACTCAATTCACAATGAGGCTAGCAACATGAGGT
The DNA here is from genome assembly GCA_963978915.1 of Caenorhabditis parvicauda. Taxonomy (NCBI): domain Eukaryota; kingdom Metazoa; phylum Nematoda; class Chromadorea; order Rhabditida; family Rhabditidae; genus Caenorhabditis; species Caenorhabditis parvicauda. The sequence goes on from OZ022252.1 coordinate 16,073,250, forward strand.
AGAGTGCGTTAGATTCAGCATAAAATTTTAATCTGAAAGAAGTTTTGAAAAATTGAATTAATTTATTCTGAATACCCTTCACACTTCTGTTTCTGCATTCGAAGTTTCAGACATTTCAACGTCTGTAACTCAATTCACAGTGAGGCTAGCGACATGAAGTAAAGTGCGTTAGATTCAGCATAAAATTTCGATCTAGATGAAGTTTTGAAAAACGAAAAAAGTACATTTTGAAAAATTTCCATTTTTCATGGTTTTGAACAGACGAAGAGTCACAACTTTTTGGCCACTCACTCGACCGACCCTTGTTCAAAGTGAAATTATCACCAATGCCGACTTCTGTAACTCGACTCACAGTAATGCTAGCGACATGAGGTGAAGTGCGTTAGATTCAGCATAAAATTTCGATCTATATGAAGTTTTGAAAAACTGACCCTTCAGATTTTTGGATTCAGAATTCTAAGTTTCAGACATTTTCACTACTGTAACTCAATTCACAAAGAGGCTAGCGACATGAGGTAGAGTGCGTTAGATTCAGCATAAAATTTTAATCTGAAAGAAGTTTTGAAAAATTGAATTAATTTATTCTGAATACCCTTCACACTTCTGATTCTGCATTTGAAGTTTCAGACATTTCAACGTCTGTAACTCAATTCACAAAGAGGCTAGCGACATGAGGTAGAGTGCGTTAGATTCAGCATAAAATTTCGATCTAGATAAAGTTTTGAAAAACGAAAAAAGTACATTTTGAAAAATTTCCATTTTTCATGGTTTTGAACAGACGAAGAGTCACAACTTTTTGGCCACTCACTCGACCGACCCTTGTTCAAAGTGAAATTATCACCAATGCCGACTTCTGTAACTCGACTCACAGTAATGCTAGCGACATGAGGTGACGTGCGTTAGATTCAGCATAAAATTTCGATCTAGATGAAGTTTTGAAAAACTGACCCTTCAGATTTTTGGATTCAGAATTCTAAGTTTCAGACACTTTCACTACTGTAACTTAATTCACAATGAGGCTAGCGACATGAGGTAGAGTGCGTTAGATTCAGCATAAAATTTCGATCTAGATGAAGTTTTGAAAAACTGACCCTTCAGATTTTTGGATTCAGAATTCTAAGTTTCAGACATTTTCACTACTGTAACTCAATTCACAATGAGGCTAGCAACATGAGGTAGAGTGCGTTAGATTCAGCATAAAATTTTAATCTGAAAGAAGTTTTGAAAAATTGAATTAATTTATTCTGAATACCCTTCACACTTCTGTTTCTGCATTCGAAGTTTCAGACATTTCAACGTCTGTAACTCAATTCACAGTGAGGCTAGCGACATGAAGTAAAGTGCGTTAGATTCAGCATAAAATTTCGATCTAGATGAAGTTTTGAAAAACGAAAAAAGTACATTTTGAAAAATTTCCATTTTTCATGGTTTTGAACAGACGAAGAGTCACAACTTTTTGGCCACTCACTCGACCGACCCTTGTTCACAGTGAAATTATCACCAATGCCGACTTCTGTAACTCGACTCACAGTAATGCTAGCGACATGAGGTGAAGTGCGTTAGATTCAGCATAAAATTTCGATCTAGATGAAGTTTTGAAAAACTGACCCTTCAGATTTTTGGATTCAGAATTCTAAGTTTCAGACATTTTCACTACTGTAACTCAATTCACAATGAGGCTAGCGACATGAGGTAGAGTGCGTTAGATTCAGCATAAAATTTTAATCTGAAAGAAGTTTTGAAAAATTGAATTAATTTATTCTGAATACCCTTCTCACTTCTGTTTCTGCATTCGAAGTTTCAGACATTTCAACGTCTGTAACTCAATTCACAGTGAAGCTAGCGACATGAAGTAAAGTGCGTTGGATTCAGCATAAAATTTCGATCTAGATGAAGTTTTGAAAAACGAAAAAAGTACATTTTGAAAAATTTCCATTTTTCATGGTTTTGAACAGACGAAGAGTCACAACTTTTTGGCCACTCACTCGACCGACCCTTGTTCACAGTGAAATTATCACCAATGCCGACTTCTGTAACTCGACTCACAGTAATGCTAGCGACATGAGGTGAAGTGCGTTAGATTCAGCATAAAATTTCTATCTAGATGAAGTTTTGAAAAACTGACCCTTCAGATTTTTGGATTCAGAATTCTAAGTTTCAGACATTTTCACTACTGTAACTCAATTCACAATGAGGCTAGCGACATGAGGTAGAGTGCGTTAGATTCAGCATAAAATTTTAATCTGAAAGAAGTTTTGAAAAATTGAATTAATTCATTCTGAATACCCTTCACACTTCTGTTTCTGCATTCGAAGTTTCAGACATTTCAACGTCTGTAACTCAATTCACAGTGAGGATAGCGACATGAATTAAAATGCGTTGGATTCAGCATAAAATTTCGATCTAGTGTGGGATTGAAGATTTATTACATGAAGATTCCTTTGTGTGTAGCGGGAGTTGGAGGCGAGGGCTAGATACACACTGACTTCTACGGGTCGCTAATCGGAGGCGGTGCATAGGCACCGCCTCTTCATATTGTCCTATAGAGATCATGGTGCTCACATCCCTCACCCACTAAAGATACGTGTCCCTACGTATGAACATGTTTCGGGGTATGTATGTGAAAAAAGTGTGTTACAGAAATAATGGTGGGGGGAAATCTGAACTGGGGTCACTTAAGCTCTGGATCTGCTTCCCTTGGTCGTGGCTTTCTGTCATCCTTCGGCTGAATGCGAGCCTTTGCTGCTGTTGTCTGTCTTGCCATGTCGTAGATGGGCTTGGAGCATGTTCGTGACGTGATGATCGTAATGTGCTCGTTCGGCTCTGCTCGTGATGTCGTATGGCCAGATGCTAGACTAATGGTGTTGTAGCAGGATGACAGGTTGGTGGACTTCGGTCGGCATCTCCATTGCTTTCGGTGTTCCTTCGTTCATTTTTCTGAATTACAAAAATTGGTGTATGTCACTTGGGGTTAAATAGTGTTTTTTTTGATTTTCTCGAAAAAATGGGAAGAATTGTTACAAAAGTGTGTATTGTTTAAAAAAATATTAAAAACTCATCTTTTGGGGTCGGTTCCTGTTGACTGTCACCAGTATCGTCTTGGTGGTCTGCGTTCTCTTCTCGGACGTCTGTTGTTTGTCCGCTCTTCCTCCAGGTTAGGTCCGTCCTTGTCGTTGTCGTTGCCATGTCTTCTTGGTGCTCTCTGCTCTCTTCTCGGACGTCTGTTGTTTGTTCTTTCTTCTTCCAGGTCAGCTTTGTCATCGTCGTTGTCATTGCCGTGTCGTGGACTCCTTTCTTGTTCGGTGGTCTTCCGCTGCTCCGGCTGGTTGTTGACTTCTCTTCTTCTGCTTTCCAAGATCTTTTTGTCTCCATCGATGTTGGTTCGAGAACGAAAGACTCTAACGTCGTTCTTATGGGATCGGACGGTAGTGTTTCTTCGTTTGAAGTAGACGTTGTATTGGTCTACTTCCAAGACTTCGTAGGGCCCGTCTAGGATTGGCGCGAGCTTGTTCCGTGTGGTGGCTCTTCTGACGAGTATGAGGTCACCTTTTTCCACATGTCGCTTCATGATCCGGTTGCTTTTGTCGTAGTACTGCTTTCGTCGGTCGCTGTTGCTCTTCAGTTGTTGTTGGATGTATCTTCTGATTTCATCTAGTTGGACTTCCAGCATTTCCACGTACGATTCGGTGTTGACGTACAGATGACGGGGTGCTGTTGGTGCGTCTTGTGGCAGTCGTGGTTCTCGCCCGTAGACACACATGAATGGTGAAATCATCGTGCTGGCGCTTCTGTTGCTGTTGAGTGCGAAGACGACCAAATGAATGTAGTTGTCCCAGTCTGATTGCGTATCCGAGACAAAAGCGGAGAGCATCTTCTCGATGGTGTGTATAGCTCGCTCGCTTTGTCCGTTAGATTGATGATGATACGGAGAGCAGGTTCTTGCGTCGATGTTGAACTTGTTCAAAGTTTCTTGGAATGTTGCCGAGGTGAAATTCGTGCCGTTGTCGGTGATGATCCTTTCTGGTGCTCCGTGGACTGTGATGAGTCGTTGGATGAGGATTCTGCTGAGGGTGTCGGCTTCTTGTGTGGCGCTCGGCTCTGCGATGGTCCACTTCGAGAAAGTGTCTACCATGATGATGGCGTACCTGTTTCCGAGTTCCGTAACAGGGAGTGGTCCGAGGAGATCGATGGACCATTCAATACCGGGTCCAGATGGTCGGCTCACATCTCCCAGCGGTTCGATCGTTTTCCTGGAGTTGTTTCCATCTCTTCTTTGACACTCCAGACATTGTTCGACAAATTCCTTGACGTCTTGTGCCATTCCTGTCCATGTGTATCGTCGTCGGATGCAGTCAGTTGTCTTGGTAGCTCCAAGATGGGCAGCTAGACTAGGTTGGCAATGGTATTCCGTGATAATGGCTGTGGTGATCGGATGTTTCTTCGGAAGTACTATAGCTGGCTGGATCATGACGTTTTCTGGTCGAGTTGTCAGTAGTCCTTCAGGGTTGACGTCGAATCTATCTCGCAGTTTTTCATGAGTCGCGGTTCCTGACTTCTCTGGAGAGAGGAGTATGTCGACGGCTTCGGAGATCCATTTACTTGTGAGCTGGGCTTCTTCGATTTCTGACTTCTGTATCGTGTTGATGGCTGGCGTGGATCCATCCTTGTATGGTCGAGGATCTTGGTGTTCGTCTTCCGTGTATCTTGAGAGGAAGTCTGGCACGGCATTGAGTTTTCCTGGTCGGTACTCGATCTTGATGTCATACTCTGCGGCGATCATTTGGTACTTGCTGAGTCTTCCTAGAAGTTCTCTTCTGTGTAGTAGTGATGTCAGTGGTCGGTGGTCCGTGATGACTGTGGTGAATGTTCCCAAGATGTAGCCTCGAAATTCTTGGAGTGCGAAGACCAAGGCTAGTCCTTCTGTTTCGAGTGCTGCGTAACGTCGTTCGGTCGCGTTGAGTTTTCTGCTGGCGTAGGCAATCACTTGAAATGGTGATGAGTCTGTTTCTTGTTGAAGAAGAACTGCTCCGATGGCGATTTGTGATGCATCGCTTTCGATCCGAAATGGTCGTCCGGGTCGTGGTGCAACAAGGATTGGTGCGGTGATGAGTCTCTTCTTCAGCTGTTGAAATGCCTCTTCTTGATCTTCTTTCCACTCGAACTTCGTATCCTTCTTCGTCAGCTCGTAGAGCGGAGATGCTATTTCTGCGTATCCTTGGATGAATCGTCGAAAGAAGTTGACTGCTCCGAGGAATGATCGAAGTCCTGTAGTGTTCGTCGGTGCTGGCAGTTGTTGAATGGCTTGTACTTTCTTGTCATTCGGCTTGACGCCATGTCGTCCGATACACATTCCCAAGAATGTGATTTCTTCTTGTGCGAACAGACATTTCTCCAGCTTGCATTTCAATCCAAACTTGGCGATGGTTGTCAGGAGTTCGTCGATGTCCCTCAGATGTTCTTCTTCTGTATTCGATACCAATACGAAGTCGTCGAGATAGCATCGAAGTTTGCACTTGAGTTGTGACTGGATGAAGCGTGCAACTTGTTGAAAGGTGTTCGGGGCTGAACAGATTCCCATCGGCATTCTGGCGAATTGGTAGAGTCCGGAGTGTGTCGCGAATGCTGTTAGGCATCTTGACTCCTCCTCCAGTGGGACTTGGAAGAATGCGTTGCACAGGTCCAAACTGGTGAAGTATTTGCTTCCAGCTATGTCATCAATGACGTCGGTAACCAGTGGGATGATGTACTTCTGCTTCTTGGTCACGGCGTTCAGGCTGCGGAAGTCGATCGTGAAGCGGAACGTGGTATCCTTCTTCTTTACCAGTACGATTGGTGATACGAACTGGCTTTGGCTTTCCTCGATGACTCCTTGGCGTAAGAGTTCGGTCACTTGTCGATCCACTTCGGCTTGTTTTCCCAATGGAATACGGTAGCTTCGTGGAGTTGGTAGATCCATGTCGCTCCGAAGTTCGATTCTGTGTTGAATCGGTCCAGTGAAGTGGCCAAGTGTTCCATCCATGTTGTAGAACGCGGTCGCATGCTTTCTGATGATGTCTCGCAGTTGGAGCTGTCCCGTTGGTGATAGGGCTGTTCTCGTGGTGTCGATGTTGCTCATGAATGTTTCCATGTTGGTCGGATTGCTCGGTAGTTTCGATTCCCAGTCTGCTTCTTTCGGACAGTATTCTTGAAGCTCGTCTTCTGTTGCGTTGATGGCGTTGATGACTGGAATCTGGTCGTCTCCTAGCTGCAGGACGTTTGCGGATATGTCGATGTACGCTTTGATTCCGTAGGTCTTGAAGGCTTGCATTGAGTCGAATCCTAGAAGTAGGTCGGCAGGACTGTCGGCGTCATTGCAGATGTAGACTTCTAATGACACAGTGTGAGATCCAATTGTGACGTCGACTTCTGTTTTTCCGATGAAGTGAAGACTGCTTCCATTTGCTGTTCTGGCTGTCTTCGATGTCTTCTGCACTGGTGAGTGATCTAGCTTCACCAGTTGTCCTCTTCTGATTAGTGAGACGGAGGCTCCGGTGTCGAGAAGTGCTTTCAATTGGGTTCCCATGACGGTGACGTTGATGAACGGGAGTGTACTGATCGCATTACACATATGGATTGTGTTGATGAGTGGGATCAGGATCGGCACGAAGGTGAGTAGTGGCGGTAGATATCGTCGTCTTCGTTGGTTGTAGTCATCCACTTGTTGCTCGTACTCTTCGTCTTCTTCTTTGTTTAGTTCTTCGTCTTCTCCGGGTTCTTCTGGTTCTTCGCGGATTGCATTGATCTTCAACGGGAATCCACTCATCTTGACGTAGACGATCAAGACTACTGGTGCGGCGACGATTATTCCTACGACGGCGATTATGATCTTGGTTTCCAGTGTTCCGAAGTAGCCGCTTGCTGATTCTATGATGTCTTGAATCGCTCCTGATGTGGTGTTGAAGGCGTATCCTCCTATTCTGGCGATTTCCTTCAACACTCTGGGGTTTGCCTTTCCTGGGATGTCGTTGTTGTTGCTCAATTGATTGCGGAATTGTTCGCGGATGATAATGTTGACTTCTGTTGACAGTTGTGTCAGATACGGCAAAAGAGGTCCTCTGATGTTGGCGTGGAGATCCGTCTTGTTGAAGTTCAGCGGTTGAAGTTCGGGGAAATTTGACTTCTCTGGTCCGTTCGCTTCTTTGACTTCGACTTGTTGTTCGTTCAGGTAGTACTTGTCATCATTCCTGGTGACGTAGGGGTTCACGGCACTGCAGTCGACTTCGTCTGACTTGGTATAGACGTCGTCAGTTTCTCGGCTTTTGAAGAACATAGTTCCGTCGGTAGCCTCGATCGGAAGTCGTGCGTAGCAGGTACCATTAATGTTGTGGCTCTTGTAGATCTTCTTTGGAACGATCTTCTGACAGGGTGCAACGTGGAACGTCTGTGCTCCCATTGGTACTGCGGTGATGTCTTCTCTGCCTAGGATGGTGCGGAATCCAACGGTTGGGTTGATGACTGTGATTGCTTTCCATATGGCGAGTTGTCTGTTCTTCGTGTGGCAGATGGTGGTGAAGAGATTGCGGAAACCTTCTCGGATGTCGGCTTGTAGTCGGGCTGATGCGTATTGGAGTTTTGTGTTCAGAGCTTTTCCTTGTAGTTCTTGTACCAGGTTCACCAGCTCCGTGTTTTTCTTCATCAGGAATGTCGTCTGTGCTTTGATTGTCTGGTACTTCTCTTCGCTGAGCTGCTGTGTTTGGAGTTGTTCTGTCCGTTCCGAGTCTAATCTTTCTTCTTGCTTCGTGGCCAGGGCTGTGATGGAGTGGATCTTCTTGTCTAGTGACGTTGTTTGCTCGGTCAGTGCTGCCATTCTCAGGTTGTTCTGGTGGAGTTTCTGCTGTAGCTCCTCCATCTTCATCACGGTTGCTCTTCGAATGCACTGGCTGTTGTATCGGCTCCTGATTTCTTCCAGGTCGGTGAGGGTTTTCGGCATGTCGACGTGCGGGTTCTCTGCTGTGAAGTTTGGATCGATGAACGGCTCCTTTGGAAGGGTGGCGTTCCGAACTTGGTAGATGATGTCGTCAAACCGTCGTCTTGACAATATTGTCAAAACCTCGTAGTTCGAATCCGAGTGTCGGCCGGCGTTTGACAGGACCAGTTGCTTGGTGATGTTGTAGTGGCAGAGTTCTTTTCCAACTTCTATGTCGTCGTCCAGCATCTTCAGGTTGTAGCGTGGGTTTTCCTTTCTTCTCTTGTCGTAGTGCAGAGTGAAGTAGTCAGCTGCCATGAGTTTTGCGAGTCCGCTTCTTTTGATTCTGCGGTCACCTTCTTCTTCGGTCATTTCGAATACCTTCTCCATTGTGCGGGCTAACGGTGCGTTGGCGAATCGCACGCGAGTTCCCACTGTTGTTGCGAAGAATGTGGTGTCGTTGCAGTTACCAGTGTCGATTGCTGTTGGTGACGCGAGGACTAGTGCGCTCTGTAGAGTTTCGATGATCAGGGCGTCTTCGGTCACTTTCGCTTGGTAGGTCCCGATTGGAGTCAGTCGTTCACATCCTGGTATGACTGGAACTTGTGGCTCCCAGATGATGGTGACGGCTGTGTTCTGGTAGTGGCCCAATTCCATTTGCAGTTTCTTTGAGGAGATGAACAGGTTGCTGGATGTCGATTTGTCGTGGAAGTTGATGATTCCTTCCTGGATCACATAGCGGGTTACTTCTTTGCACGTCTCTCCCATGAAAGACGCGCCTGGGTAGTCGTCTGGATCTGGATCGATGGAGTATGACGCGAATCCGGTTTTCGTGAAGTTGTTGGTTCCCAGTCTCTTGTGCGTGGCTGCTTCTCTGCATTCATCCGGGTCCATTGGCTTGATACTTTCGAGTTTTTGGCTGCGAGATGTGACGAAGCAGACGCTGTCGCTGCATCTCTTGTAGATTTCGACGGAACAGCGTGTTGCAGGTACATCTGGCGTTGTCTCGTTCAGTGCCCATAGTTCGATGACTGTTGACGTGATTCTTTGTGCTTGTGGAGCGGCACAATCTTCTTGGTCCGGTAGCTTCAGAAGACTTCCTCCGCGATGAGGGCAGTAGTTTTGGGCATGTGAGGACGTGGCGCACCACGTAAGTATCGCAAGGATAAATAGTGGCGTCTTGTTCGTCCACGGGCTCCAGGTACTTCGTCCTCTACCTCGCCCGCGTCCGCGTCCTCGCCCGCGACCTCCTGACTGGTGATGGTGTCGACCGTACGTCGTCTCACGGTGTTCCGGCTGGTGTCGTCTTCTGTCTTCTCCTCTCCAGTGTCTCTCCGCATTCCGTGACGTCTCTCTCTCATAACTCTCACGCGGTCCGTACTCTGTTCGCTCTCTGTCTAATCTCAGCGCGTTTACGCCTTCTAGAATATGAGCCAGCGTGGCGTCACTGTCGTTTTTGACTGCTTGCTCTATAGCTTCCTCACGTGTCGCGATATTTATCATCTCTTGCACGCTCGTACATCCTTCTCTCAGCACTTGCCGTTTAATCTCGCTCGGTAACGCATTCATGATTGTCGTCGCGGTTGCTTGCTCTCTACTAGACTTATTCTCAGGAAAAGCTTGCCTAGAGATATCTAAGGCGCGTTTGCAAAACTCTGCTGTTGTCTCTACTGCTGTTTTTTGAAGCGATGCCAATTTTGCTCTAGCTATAGCCTGTTTTGTCGCTGTGTAAAAATTCTTTCGAAAGTCAATCAAAACTTGGTCTAGCGCTTTTTCCTGTTTGTTTACTTGGTTGAAGACAGTTAGCGCTTCTCCTTTCAGAAGAAGGGGGAGAACCCTCCGAACGTCCTCCGCGGACGCATTGCGTGCATTCGCGTGCATGTTCAGTGTTTCTATGAATTTCGAGAACGACTCACTCTCCGGGTGAAACTTTGGCAGTTCCGCAGCATTCAGACCATTTAGACGTGCCAGTTGTTCGGCCACAACGTCAAGTTCTCGGACAACGGTCCGCGTGGTCGGCTGGTTTTTCGCTCTCGGGGCCATCCTGAATCATTTGTTTCATTTTGATCAGTAGGAGTTACTCAAAAACTTACTTTCTCTTTCCGTTGGTTTGGTTTGGGTTTGCTGGGGTTTCCAGACTTTAGCTGGGTGGATGAGATTCTCAGGTCTTAGCTCGGTAGCTGTGATTTTCAGACTGATTCTTCCTATCTTCGGGGAGAGGGGCTCTTATCGGCCACGCCTCTTTACGTGTTTGGCTGTTTGCGTTATCTACGCGCATGGTTGAATTTACGACCTATCGTGAGCTTATCGTCGTTATTTACAGTCGTTATCTCTCGGTAGTCGCCTGGTTGGATTATGCGCCTCTTATCTCAAATTATGGACTGGCTGCATGTTTTACGACTACTGTGCAGGATTGTTATCGCTCGCTGGGTACCGTTTTGCGTGATTAGAGCTGTGGTGGCAACCGTTTTACAACTATTTACGACTGACTGATAGGCGCTGTGTTATCTGGTTGGTTTGTGGTGCCTACTGCATGGTGTGACTGGTGGGTGTTACCTACCGTTTGGTTGAGATTGGGGGTTTTGAGTCGTCTTTTTTTTTTGTTTTTGGTGATTTGGCCGAGTTCATGACGCTCGACTCAATCACGGTTTTTAAAAGGATTAAAGAAAAAATACTTGTTTTTTTTTTGATTTTTGTCCATTTCTTCCCATAAAGTTGAATTCCTGTAAGCTGAAAATTATTTATACATATTTACATAAGTTTACCTACAGCTCGTCAGCTTTCGGAAAACTGAGTGTGTATTTCGCCTGGATTCCGATGATTTTGCTTTGCCGTTTTTTTGATATGGAGGAAAAAGAAGAGTTTTTTTTTTCGTTTTGAAATCATCAGAATCCGCAGATTAGCTAATTTTGGTTGGTTTCTCTCGCGTTCTCGCTCACTCGCTTGCTGGAACATCCTTCTATTGCCGGGGCCTTTGGTCGCTTTGGTCTCATTTGTCTTTGCATTAGCGGTTCCCTCTTTTGTATGAAAAATGGGTAGCACATTTTTGACGGCCGGTGTGGTCTGTGCGCTTTCTTTTTGTTAAAAACACTTTTTTTGATTTTTGGCTGCTTGGCTTGCTTTTGATTTTAGACCTTTCCCACACCGGTTTGCGAATAGGCAATGCTTGAATTATTTCTCTGAACGTTCACCCTAAACGTTTCAACTGGCCAGTTGTTGGAGAACCGTTTCTTTTTAAAACAGTTGTAAATTGCGGCAATTTTTTTTCTCTCAAGGGGCGCAGAACGTCTCGCGATACCGTCTGTACGCGGCTTCACAGTTTCAAAGATGGTAAGTGATACCTGTTGACCAGCTACGTTCGTTGCTTGTTCTTGAGTTGGTCTGATGGGCGGGTGGGCCAATGTCCTTCTGTGATTTCGTCAGGTACCGTTAGTAGTAACAATATTGACGGTAGCAGCAAATTTTCGTGAATTTTCGTGGGGTTTATTGAGGACGGAAGTGATGTTGGCGAGTAGGGAACTGATTGTTCGAGAGTTCCAAAAATAGTTGATCTGTCGCTCTCCTTAGCACACCGAGAACGAGGTGCGTACCTCCATGTGGGATTGAAGATTTATTACATGAAGATTCCTTTGTGTGTAGCGGGAGTTGGAGGCGAGGGCTAGATACACACTGACTTCTACGGGTCGCTAATCGGAGGCGGTGCATAGGCACCGCCTCTTCATATTGTCCTATAGAGATCATGGTGCTCACACTAGATGAAGTTTTGAAAAACGAAAAAAGTACATTTTGAAAAATTTCCATTTTTCATGGTTTTGAACAGACGAAGAGTCACAACTTTTTGGCCACTCACTCGACCGACCCTTGTTCACAGTGAAATTATCACCAATGCCGACTTCTGTAACTCGACTCACAGTAATGCTAGCGACATGAGGTAAAGTGCGTTAGATTCAGCATAAAATTTCGATCTAGATGAAGTTTTGAAAAACTGACCCTTCAGATTTTTGGATTCACAATTCTAAGTTTCAGACATTTTCACTACTGTAACTCAATTCACAATGAGGCTAGCGACATGAGGTTGAGTGCGTTAGATTCAGCATAAAATTTTAATCTGAAAGAAGTTTTGAAAAATTGAATTAATTCATTCTGAATACCCTTCACACTTCTGTTTCTGCATTCGAAGTTTCAGACATTTCAACGTCTGTAACTCAATTCACAGTGAGGCTAGCGACATGAAGTAAAGTGCGTTAGATTCAGCATAAAATTTCGATCTAGATGAAGTTTTGAAAAACGAAAAAAGTACATTTTGAAAAATTTCCATTTTTCATGGTTTTGAACAGACGAAGAGTCACAACTTTTTGGCCACTCACTCGACCGACCCTTGTTCACAGTGAAATTATCACCAATGCCGACTTCTGTAACTCGACTCACAGTAATGCTAGCGACATGAGGTAAAGTGCGTTAGATTCAGCATAAAATTTCGATCTAGATGAAGTTTTGAAAAACTGACCCTTCAGATTTTTGGATTCACAATTCTAAGTTTCAGACATTTTCACTACTGTAACTCAATTCACAATGAGGCTAGCGACATGAGGTAGAGTGCGTTAGATTCAGCATAAAATCTTAATCTGAAAGAAGTTTTGAAAAATTGAATTAATTTATTCTGAATGCCCTTCACACTTCTGATTCTGCATTTGAAGTTTCAGACATTTCAACGTCTGTAACTCAATTCACAGTGAGGATAGCGACATGAATTAAAATGCGTTGGATTCAGCATAAAATTTCGATCTAGATGAAGTTTTGAAAAACGAAAAAAGTACATTTTGAAAAATTTCCATTTTTCATGGTTTTGAACAGACGAAGAGTCACAACTTTTTGGCCACTCACTCGACCGACCCTTGTTCACAGTGAAATTATCACCAATGCCGACTTCTGTAACTCGACTCACAGTAATGCTAGCGACATGAGGTTAAGTGCGTTAGATTCAGCATAAAATTTCGATCTAGATGAAGTTTTGAAAAACTGACCCTTCAGATTTTTGGATTCAGAATTCTAAGTTTCAGACATTTTCACTACTGTAACTCAATTCACAATGAGGCTAGCGACATGAGGTAGAGTGCGTTAGATTCAGCATAAAATCTTAATCTGAAAGAAGTTTTGAAAAATTGAATTAATTTATTCTGAATGCCCTTCACACTTCTGATTCTGCATTTGAAGTTTCAGACATTTCAACGTCTGTAACTCAATTCACAGTGAGGATAGCGACATGAATTAAAATGCGTTGGATTCAGCATAAAATTTCGATCTAGATGAAGTTTTGAAAAACGAAAAAAGTACATTTTGAAAAATTTCCATTTTTCATGGTTTTGAACAGACGAAGAGTCACAACTTTTTGGCCACTCACTCGACCGACCCTTGTTCACAGTGAAATTATCACCAATGCCGACTTCTGTAACTCGACTCACAGTAATGCTAGCGACATGAGGTTAAGTGCGTTAGATTCAGCATAAAATTTCGATCTAGATGAAGTTTTGAAAAACTGACCCTTCAGATTTTTGGATTCAGAATTCTAAGTTTCAGACATTTTCACTACTGTAACTCAATTCACAATGAGGCTAGCGACATGAGGTAGAGTGCGTTAGATTCAGCATAAAATTTTAATCTGAAAGAAGTTTTGAAAAATTGAATTAATTTATTCTGAATACCCTTCACACTTCTGATTCTGCATTTGAAGTTTCAGACATTTCAACGTCTGTAACTCAATTCACAGTGAGGATAGCGACATGAATTAAAATGCGTTGGATTCAGCATAAAATTTCGATCTAGATGAAGTTTTGAAAAACGAAAAAAGTACATTTTGAAAAATTTCCATTTTTCATGGTTTTGAACAGACAGGCTGTGTTCACGAAAATATTGGGTGTGACCGATGAAAAAATTTGTAAAAAAAGAAAAAATACAAAAAATAAAGCATAAGTTGTATTTATTCACAACAAGAAATCTACACGGGCGCTTCGCGCCCTTTGTATCTTTCTTGGCCACGGTTTCCCACGCAATTCTTGGGCCGCACGTCATTATTACATCTTCGACCCAAAGTTGTGTCTCGTATCGGGCTATTCGAGCAGATCAGTCCAGGTAGATGATAATAGCTCATTGGCACAATCTCACGATGACAGCCAGACCTGACAGTAGTAGCCGCAAGACCTAATCTCATCGCACAGGGCATGTGACAATAGCAGACTTGCACAGGTGACATTTAAGTCGAACAGTGCCGAACAACATGTTACCTCAAACTTGGGTAATTGAACCGGAAGCATAAGTTGAGCTTGGGGTCACACGCATCAGCTCATGACGCAAAGGCAGACGACGACAGGTGCCATACAGTTGGAACAGTCGTCTGATCGCCGTCCGTCTCTCGCCCCACCCTTATCCTTTCCATCTTCGCCGCCCTGCGCATCCGAGTGTTAGAGATTGGCCAGCAGGCTGAATTTTTCAGAAAAGAGCCAAAAAAATACCGCGGAGCAACGCGCGGACGGATCGAGCTGAAACTCTCCATGCGCTACCGGACGCGAATTCCGAGTCTATTGGCTTTGAGATCTTTCCGATCCGACTTCTGGGAGCTGAGAAAGGGCCGCGGACATAAAGTGTGACAGATGAGTGGTTTTGTCTGAGTAGGACCAAAGTTCTGTAACGACAGTATATAGAAGAGGACCCAAGTCTTTCTACAGAGACAGTTTTGAGCTGGTCTCAAGTTCTGCGATGACAATTCTGAGTCTGACTTAAGCTGTGTTCACGAAAATATTGGGTGTGACCGATGAAAAAATTCAAAGTCATATATTGAGTTTGATTATCTGTAAACAAGAAAATATACAAAAAATAAAGCATAAGTTGTATTTATTCACAATAATAGTAGGATTTTATGTGTGTTTAGCTATAAGTAGCAGGTTTGTTGTATGAATGTAATCATGTACTCGAGCGAAGCGAGCCTCCGCAAACATTGCGAGCGAAGCGAGCCCCGTCAGCCGGAGCGAAGCGACGGCTGCGCAAAATTTTCACCCAATTCATCTAGACCGGTAGTGATCAGCTACTCGTCTAGGTGAAGAGCCGCGCAGCACTTCCCCACTCCGGGGTGGATTACTTCCCGGAGTGGTGGAGCAGCGGTTCCCCACACACTCAAAATGACCGTGCTGCTCCAGACTGGGGTATTAGTTCCCAGTGGGAGCAGCAGTATGGTTCCACTGCTGTTGTCGACGGGTCCACGGCTGGAAGGACCACGGCTGGAAGGACCACGGCTGGAAGGACCACGGCTGGAAGGACCACGGCTGGAAGGACCACGGCTGGAAGGACCACGGCTGGAACGACCACGGCTGGAAGGACCACGGCTGGAACGACCACGGCTGGAACGACCACGGCTGGAAGGACCACGGCTGGAACGACCACGGCTGGAAGGACCACGGCTGGAAGGACCACGGCTGCTTGGCTGGAGACTGCTGGTTTGCTGCTTATGGCTGGAGCGAACCACAAGCGGCATTCCAGCAGGAGGAATGGGGAACTGACTGACTCGACTGCCGATCCGCTCGCCTTTTATACCCAGAGGGCGTGGCTTCAAAAGGGGCGTAACTGCGAGCAGGCTATTTTTTTGTAGGCTATATGGTCTGTTCTTTGATCTGATCATGAAACTCGACCATTTGAACAGTGTAGTCGCAATTTTCTTCATTTCTTTCTTTCGTCTTTTTATTTCTGGCAGTTTATCCGCTTGTTCCAATCTCGTTGTGCTTCATTATTTTTTCCAGTTTCTCATGCTAGATGATAGTATTAGTGCACTGTTACCCTCTCAATGATTTATCCACGTCAAGTTAAATCTCGTTCGATTCTAGCTCACACAGGTCTGAAATTCTTCCATTGTGGTATGTTTATCGCCAGTTTAGCTCATAATTACAGGTTCTTAGTTTTTTCCCACATATCTCACGTCCACTAAATCACGAAGTGTTTAAAAGCAGGGTTCAAAAATCTAAACGGAACACAGTAATAGGAAGCGAATCTACAGTAACTTTTGATCTACCGCTTATTTTCGGGCATTTAGTAAGGCAATTAGTAAAATGCACTCCGTTGCACTCTGCACTCTGCACTCTGCACTCTGTTTTCAAAAATGAAGTGCATGAACTTTTTTCCATTGCCCTCCGTTCTCAAAAATGGAGTGCATTCACTTTTTTTTGCACTTCATTTTGAAAAATGGGTTGGTTCATAGTTTTACTTTCTCAAAAAGAATTTTCGAACGTAAGTAGTTACAAAGTCTTCACTTTCACTATTTCAGAGCAAACGAAAAATATTTTTATATGATATACGATTTCAGAAATATTCTTTTCATAAATATTTTTCAAATTATTCCTCAAAGATGAAATAATTCTTCATAAACGCTTACACAATAAATGCTGATATTCCGATTCTTACAATCGTTCTGATGTACTTAATAAAGATTCTTATTCAGAAGTTTTGATGTTCATGTCATGGAGGATGCTGATGTAAGTTTTACAACAATTATCAAGTCCGATTTTTTTGATGAATACAATTTATCAGCAAGAAAATGTGTTTTCTTTATGAAGAATACGTTATTATAAAAAATAATTTTTCAAATGTCAAAACGTAAGAAACATTTTAAAATTTTTCTTTCAGACGTGAAACAGAAATTATGGTGGTTTTGAAACGATTGAGAGAAACCGTATCGACACGAAAAGTTATTTGAAACATATGTAAGTTTTTCGTTTCTATTTTTGGAATAATGTTAAGTGTGGAAGCTGACGAACATAGTCAGCTCATTCAGAGAAAAGTATTATCACGTCACACCGACCCCTTTTCAGAAGTTAAAACTATGAATCAACCCATTTTTCAAAATGGAGTGCAGTAAAAAAAAAGAGTGCATGCACTCCATTTTTGAAAACGGAGTGCAGAGTGCAGAGTGCAACGGGGTGCATTTTACTAATTGCCTATTTTTTTCTCTTTTTTTTTAATCAAATTTCGTCTGAAAAGACGAATATAACCCTGAATTTCGTTGTTCACATGTTTCGCTAGAAGCATGGCTGTTTTCAAACGCGCTCTAATCTCAATTTTGCAGAATGAGTACTCCGGAAAATAATAAATATGATTTAAAGATTATGTCTGAATTGAAGTTCATTTATGTTCCTTATAGCACATTTAAACGTGATTTATTACTATTCCTCACTTTTGAAATGTCTAATCTTTAAATGACATTCGGTGTACATTTAAATACTCTTCGAAGTCATCTCAGAAACGCCTAATATTTAAATGGAATTCAAAGGTTCCATGAATATATCTCAGATGTCTTTAAATCACATTTGGAAAAAATAATGGCATTTAAAGGTGCCATAAAGAAATTTAAATGGTCTTCAAAGATTCTTATGGCACCTTTAAATCACATTTATTATTTTCCGGAGTACGGTAACTCTCACAACGAACAGTTAGATCTTTGTGGATTTAAATTATTATTATTATTACTTACAGTTCATTGAAATTAAAGGCGCATCACTTAATCGTTCTTGTGTTTCAAGGCGAAACTGCTACAGTACTAAGTAACCGATTTACGGAGGCCAGATTTTTTTACAGGAAGAGAAAGCTATGTGTTGTTCATAACACAAATGTGGTGGATATATTGTCTCTTGTGTCATTCTGATGCTTCGCACTGTGTTCTATCGTACACTACAATCAAAATGAAATGCGTCACAGAGTTTTCACAAACCATGAACTCCGGAAAATAATAAATGTGATTTAGAGGTGCCATAAGAATCTTTAAAGACCATTTAAATTTCTTTATGGCACCTTTAAATGCCATTATTTTTTCCAAATGTGATTTAAAGACATCTGAGATATATTCATGGAACCTTTGAATTCCATTTAAATATTAGGCGTTTCTGAGATGACTTCGAAGAGTATTTAAATGTACACCGAATGTCATTTAAAGATTAGACATTTCAAAAGTGAAGAACAGTAATAAATCACGTTTAAATGTGCTACAAAGAACATAAATGAACTTCAATTCAGACATAATCTTTAAATCATCATATTTATCATTTTCCGGAGAAGAATGAATGTTGCTCGATTTGATGAAAATTCTCCATGGTTGAAGCTGTTTGTTGAGTTTGGTCTTCCTCACAAGCCTTTCATTTTGGAAGCGTCATGTACCTCTAAATGGGCGTCGAGGAAAAGCTGGTGTACATCTGACGATGAGCCTAATTTGCAATATTTGAAGGAGAACTACGGTAATTTGGTCTGTGGCACATTCATTCATGTTTCAAGTTCAGGCTTGTCAGAGGTACCATTACTCGATGACAATGGCGACTGTTCGACGATGCCGTTTGGAGAATACTTGGATGGAATTGGAAGTGGTGCGATAACTTCAAGAGTCTACCTTAAAGACTGGCATTTTCAAAAATGGTCAGTGCTCTGATTAAAGAGACTTTTATCATGTAACTTTTTCAGCTATGGCACTTCCATGTACAATCTCCACCCGTTTTTCGTAATGGACTGGATAAATTGCGAAAACTGGACAGATGATGCAACCAAAAACCCATTCGGTGATGACTATAGATTTGTTTATTTTGGAATTGCGGGGACTTGGTGAGCTTTTCCATAAGCAGATTCAAAAAAATGACCGAAAAGTTGAATTCCTATAGTTTCTGAATGTTTTCCTATTGTTTAGCTCATTTCATCTAAATCCGGAATTTCATACTATTTGTAATTATAAGTTCGAATTTGAACGCAAACCATGCAAATTTTCGTACACTACCTCATAAAATAGCTTTGCGGGCTCTAAAATTAAAATAACTTATGATGAAATGTCACGTTGAAGATAAGCAATGAAAAAAACGTTTGTTGAGGTTCATTTCTCAGCATTTCAAATGGTTTTAGCGGTTCAGTTCGCTGTTAGTGAAGAAGTGAGTAGATATTATGGTTAACTGTAGAAATGAAACAAGTTCCAAGTCGATAAAAGCATTAAAAATGTTCAAAAGGAATTTTAAGGACAAAGTTTCATTCTGATGTGGTCGCATCTCACAGTTGGTCTGCGAATATTTGTGGTCTCAAACAATGGTACATGATCGCCCCAGGACAAGAGAAACTGT
Source organism: Caenorhabditis parvicauda (assembly GCA_963978915.1). Lineage (NCBI taxonomy): Eukaryota > Metazoa > Nematoda > Chromadorea > Rhabditida > Rhabditidae > Caenorhabditis > Caenorhabditis parvicauda. The sequence goes on from OZ022252.1 coordinate 16,092,324, forward strand.
TCCTTCGTGGGAAAGACTTCGTAGAAGACATGCGAACGGTCGACTGGAGTGGAATTGACGTTATTCAGTTTGTGCAGAAACCTGGAGAAATTGTTTTCGTACCTTCTAACTGGTATCATCAGGTGCACAATATTGTGAGTTTTGATCTTTGAAAATTGATGATTGTGTTTTCTTTGGAGAAATCAGGAAATTGTTGAGGTAGCATGTGCTCCGGTTTTCATTAGTTTTCAAAACATTTTTTTTCTTTTGTTGAAATGCATCTCAAGTCATTACCAAAAATCTATTTTTCCGATTTCGAAAATTTCTATCTTTAAATCACAAATTCAGACCGATTCCATATCTATCAACCACAATTGGATCAACGCGACCAACATTCAAACTGTTCGGAAGTTTATCGAACAAAGGAAAGTCGAAGTGGAGAAGGAGATCGACGACAGTCGGGAACATTTCACTGAAGAAGAGTTTGCCGAACAAATCGAGGTAATATTTGTTTTACTTTAAAATGATCCTGTCAACTATCGATAAAAATTAGCTCGGATATGTTGTATAAACATTTTTCTAAATATTTGAAAATACCGACTGACTCTTTGTGTAATGAAGAAAATAGTCTTCGTAGTTTTTTTTTTCAAAGAATAAGAAGATTTTTGATTTTGTTGAACAAAAATTACTGATTCAGTGTACTTTCAAGCTAGTATATAAAATTCAAAGATTGAAAAAAACTTCAATCCATTCAGTTGATTCTCTTCGCCGATGCTCGACTCAATGATGAAAAGCTGAAAAGATTATCCGAACTGGTCATCGATTCTCGGTGTGACTCTGATGTTTGTTATGTGTGCCCACGACATGGTTACCGAATGTGAGTTTTGAACTTTCTTCCTTAAAATCAGAAAACTGCGCTAGTAAACATGACTTATGACTGAAATGTAGTACAAAAAGCCGTTGAATTCAATATTCCCATCTCCCGTGCCGGCCATAATAGTCTTCGCATGTATTATGTATCAAAAATTGTTCAAGACAAGTTAGTTTTTTTTTCCAGAAACACCTGAATCATAAGAGAACTCTTAATTTTATATATAGTTTCTCTCTCTCTCTCTCTCTCTCTCTCTCTCTCTTTCTCTCTCTCTTTCTCTCTCTCCCTCTCTCTCTCTCTTTCACATCTTTCTCACACTCATCCTCATAGTCATGAACTCTTCACTTGCAGTACCTCGTGTATCACGGATCACAAGTGCAAACATATGGTGACTAGTTTCTGCAGCTGTACAATGGAAACGTGTTCAGTCTGCCGGCAGTTTGTCAAATCGCTCGAACTCACTGTCGCATCCACTCTCTTCTTCGATGAATAAATCGTTTCCGTCACTTTTCCTATTGAAACCATTGCTTCTATCGGTCAAAGTACCAATCAATCTATCTATACACTTATTAACTTCACTAACATATTCTCCAGATATTTTGAATCTCGAACCTTCGTGTTAAGAACTACCAATTCACCGCTAGGTATAACTAACATGATATCACTTTATCCGGTCAGTTCAGATGAAATTGTTTAAAACATGAGTTCATGAGAGATTGAATTGAAAGAAGAATTTTATCTGTTCATAGTTTGTTTTGCGATTCTATGAAAACAATCAGTTTCAGTTTTAACAAAAAGTTTCAACTCCTCCGGAAAAAAAATAATGTAATTTCTAGGTGCTGTGGGAAGCATTATCGAAGTTCCAATAATAATATTGCTAGTCCATAGAAATTTCTTGGTGGCACCTTGAAATGACATTAATTTCATTAAGAAATGTACCGTCAATGTATTTGTGGCACCTAGGAATAACATTACTCCCACCTAAAAATTTCTTTGTGGCACCTAGGAATAACATTACTCCCACCTAAAAATTTCTTTGTGGTACCTTGAAATGACATTACTCCCATCTAATAATTTCTTGCTGGTACCTTGAAATGACCTTACTTTCATCAAACAATTTATCGATATCGAATCAAATTAAGTACAAAAATTTATTAAAATTGAATTAAAACATCATAGAAGGAATGTTGAACTATCGAATTCGAGTTAACTACACATGGTGATTCGTGTACTTCTTCGGCGACTGGCTGACATGTAGTTTACTGATACTGGCGGAGGTTGACTGACTTGACATATTCTGGAATTGTGATCTCTGCATCACCATTACGTTTGTTAACCGTCTGCTCATGTCGTTTGGTGTTACTGAAACATTCAATGTCTTGAAGTTACGAAAATAACACTTACATCAAGCTTGATAAGTGAGATGTGAACGTTGAAGTGAAAAAGGCGTTAACTCGAGCGTTGGATAAATCATCTGGTTTGTTCAAAACTTCGATACTCCCGATCAGTGAATCTGAATTATTCACCAGTAAAACATGTTTAATGAACGTTTGATATTTATTTAATACATTAACTTTCTAAAAATCACCTGTTATGGTTTTCTGCGTTTGTGCCAGAATCGTTTTCTATTATGTTTAGGGATTTGGGAACTGGAAAATTGAAAAATGTTTTCCCTTTTGATAAGCTCAAATATACTTGTAGGAATACGCTGATTTATCACTTACTGTAAACAGTTGCTTCATCAATGGAATAGTCAATTGTAGTTGTATGAGAAATTTTTAATTCAAGGCTCCGCTGTAAAACATTAAAGAAGTGTGGAAACAGACCACGAGTTTACCTTCACTTCTTCACCAACTTCTTTCTCACATTAAATAATAATCTCCCCTTTGGCGTACGTCCGGAAAAAAGTGATTTCTAGGTGCCGTAGGAAGCATTCCTGGAAACTGAAAGTGAGAGTCAAATGAACATTTTTTTACCTATCTTGAGTACGGCGAGTTCATTGGTACTCTCGGTTGGTTGGGAAGTTCACGGCTTTTGTAGAATTTCAATAATATTATAATGGTGTTCCGTAGTTTGACGTTCTGAAAGATTATGTACGAAAAGTCAACGTTCGTGAGAGAATTCAACAATTTCATACATCTGAAGAAGAAGATTGTATAAAAAAGAGAACAGAAACAAATTGAAGAAAAATAAACAACTGACCGAATGCGAAAGTTTTCGAATTGTTACTGGAATGCTTCCTTAACATTATAATGTGCCACACGATACATAAATGAACTACGCCTAACACATAACATTATAATGCCACTATTCAAGCTATGCAGAGAAACCTAATAATGTGTGACTAATGACATTTAAATGTTATATCCCACTAAGGTCACTCCAATATTTCGCAAAATTTCTAGGTGCCACACGATACATAAATGAACTACGCCTAACACATAACATTTAAATGACATTATTTTTTTTCCGGAGTCTGTCGGAGAAGTCGGTTTTGAAGCTACTTTTAAGAACTTACTGTTTGTTTGAACAAAAAAGCAGTAATAGTTGACCAAAATTATTGCTAATTTCACACTTTCACCATGTTCTCTCATTGATTTTTCAGATTAAACACTGGAAACTATCATTTTGTTATTCCAAATCCCTACTAACGACGTTATGAATACCTTCTTGTTGCTTTTATCACTCTTTTTGTTCTTTGTTCACTAAAAAAAGATCAAAAACCGAGTGTAGAGTCATTTTTTGCGGGCATCAAAACATTGTTGATAGTGCGCGCTCACATTTACCCGACCACAGAGGTTCTCTACGACCGGAGGCAAGAGTGGCAGACAGTCAGAGACCAGTCGTGGAGCACTACTGAGTGCCATAGACGCAGAGATACATAGTTTCACGAGATCCTACGCTCGCAGCCTAGATTACACTAATATACCTTGAACGGGGCGAGAGAGTGAGAGAGAGAAAGAAAGAAATACTCGTAGATAGAAGATAACCCACTCTTATGCATTACTAAAAGTGTTTCATCTCCTCCCGATAGAGAAAAAAGCACTATGCGTCAACACTCTATGTATCCATTGTTGTTCCATCACCGCTCCATCTTTTCCTCTATTGTAGTGCTTTTTCAGGGTATGGAGACTTTCTCGAGATGGTTGACTGTCACTGCCGGGACGTTGTATCCAGCGTATAGAAGTTATAAGGTAAATTTTATCAACCTTCTTTTTCCCAACTAAAATTAATATAAAAGCGTTTGGCACAAAATTGGGAATTGGAGAAGATATCCGTTTCAGTTTTACAAGATCTGAACAAACTTTTGAATGAGGCTATGTTTTCACCTTCAAATTGATGTCTCACGGTGTTTTTCTGAACTAAATTTCATTCGAAAATTTCTTCGGAACAAAATTAGTAACGGAAAATGTTGACTTTTCAGAAATTTTGAGTTAGGGAAACCATGAAATTCGTATTCATTTCACTGATAATGTTTTACGAACACATTTCGCTTCTCCTCTACCACAGTTTTAATCACTGAAACTGCGAAATCCATAAAATTAGATGATTACGAAGTTGTAGAATATATTATCGTGTTCAAAATGTTATGACTATGAAGGTGATTCAACGTTGATTATGCAAAAATTAACACTTTAATCGAGTTTCTGGTGGGAGAAAGCACTTACAGGCGGTCCGGACGAAAGATACCAAAGAATATGTGAAATGGATGATGTACTGGATTGTCTTCGCGTTTTACTCATTCGCCGAAACCTTCCTCGACCTTTTCTTTTCCTTCTGGTTCCCGTTCTATTATCAGCTGAAAATTATCTTCATACTATGGTTACTCAGTCCATGGACCAAAGGAGCTTCGATTCTGTATAGAAAGGTACTTTTTCATATCACTCTGCAATTTGAATTTTTTAAAAACTTCCAAGCATAAATTTTTAATACAATATTAGTATAATATTTTCATTACAAATACGACAACTTGTTTTGTTACTTTATCTTCTTCCGTATTGTTCCAGTTTTCACTAGTTTTCTGGATCTTTCAGAATTTGAAGAGGCCTCTTTCAATGCATTGAGATTTTTTGATTGAAGCCTTCTATGTGAACCTTAGTTTTCTTTACAAAAAACTACCAAGAATAACTTTTTTCAGTGGGTCCACCCAACTTTGATCAAACACGAGGTTGGAATCGATCAGTTTCTGGAAGCAGCGAAGGCGGAAAGTGTCAATCAGGTGATTTATCAACTTTTACCATTGGAAAAGCATCTTGCTCTCTAGGCAGTAGAGGTTTGGGGTTGAATCCACAATACTAAACTTTATTGAGATGATACTTCCAGTTTTTTGGCAAATTCAAATTGTATGAAGTTGAATTCAAACATATAGAGTCTCATTAAATACTAAAAGGTATTTAGTAAATCGCATCCCGTTTATTCTAAACATCCATAACTGTGCTCGGAACATCCCAATCACTTTGTCTTTAGGCTTATAGGTTAAACCTTCAGCTGACCCAAACCTAACCTGAACTTTAAAAAAAGAAGTGTTAATAGTAACGCACACCAAGTTTTTCAAACGTGGTGCGATTTTCTAAATACCATATCAAAACTATCATAGACAGAACAAGAATTACTGTTTTGCCTCTTTTCACCCGGATTTTCAGATCGCAAAGATTGGAAGTAAAAGTCTGGTGTACGCCAAGGATATCGTTCAGGAAGCTGCTATTCGAGGTCATCAGCAAATTACTAGTCAGTTGCAGAAGTGAGTTTCTATGTCATAGTGATTTTAACATGGTTTGAAAATCAGCTTCGCATCTTCGAAACAAGATAAGATTCCGAATGGTGTTTAGATTATCTCTATGTGTACTAGTTGAAAAATAAACCTTGGAAACAGGTCAACAAATAGCGCTAATTGAATAGATAATTATGAATATCGTATTCACTAAAAATATGATCTGTTTTTTATTCAAAAACATATTCAACTTCAGTTCTCCCATCTCCGAGTCTTCGTCCGATCATTCTTTCTCAGCGGACAAAGATGTATTAGGACCGTCAGAAGACACAAGTAGCGTACGCCAACGATTGTGAATGTTGTGCCTTGACTGTTCACATGTTTTCCGATTGCTCACAATAATTGATAGACCAGGTAAATGGTGACGAATGTAGGAAAATTCATGGAGTCGGAACCGGTGATCACAACTGATCAAGAACCGGAATTCGATAGTTTTTAGTAATCTACTGAAAAAAAACTGAAAACGGTCGTAATTTATGAATATCTTTGACAATGGTCAACTCGTTCGTCATCATTCAAGAAACCTTTAACCAAAAATGAGTGATTTTTCACAGAGTATGCATCGCGTTTTCGCCCATAGATTGTAAATATCATTTTCATGACACTAACCACGTTGTTTTTGATGAGACTCTTGTCATAAGCAATAAACCGTCCCCCTCACAGCCATACTTTTTGATAATTTTACACACAATTCTAACCAACCCAAAATACTGCTCAACTCGTCTCTTGTCAACCCCTTTCTCGCCCAATTTTGAACCGACAACAGTGTGTGACTAATACGTGTAAAGTCATCCAAGTCAGTTGGACACAATCGTTTATTTCCACAAAATCACACATATTTACAGCAGTCAAGTTTTCCGTTATCATGAATAAACGAGAATAAAATTGAAATTCACACGTTATGTTATGCTTCGGTTTCTTCGTCGGCCACGTCTTCGGCGACGGCAATGCGCAATTGCTCTAGCTCTGCGTCCAGTCTATCCGGCAACCAGTTGTCCAATTCTTCCAGGTCAAAGTCTTCAACGTTGTCGAACATGTTTGGTGAAACGCTTCCGGACACTGGATAATCTCCACCCAGAGTTACAAACTTCTGGAATTTTTGAATGAAACTCATTTGGCAAGAATTTTTTCGTTTTTTTTTTCAGAAAACGCCTCATCGCGCGATACTTTTTGATCAAGTAATTATGAAAAAGTTCAAAAAGAGTGATTTTGAAGCTTTACTGGAAATGGAGAAATTGTATTAATCACCGTTACAGGAAACAAAAATTTCATGCTGTTCCAGAAATTAAAAAAAACCTTTTCGTACAATTGTATCATGTCCTGAATGTCATTCTTGATGATTTGTGAATATGGTGTTTCCAAGAGTGTCACCGGTTCTATCACGTCGTCGCAAAACGATGAAGCGCCAATTTCAAAACATTCTTCTTGAAGTTCAATCGATTCGTGCGGATCCTAAACAAACATTTATAGTTTCATAACAAAAAAATTCCTATTGGAATGCAGTTGAGTTCATTAGACAAATTGAAAGATAAAGATATCTGAAAATCGAAATATGCACCTCAATAACTTCAAAAACGTCTTGCTTCCTTTCCATCCTACTAGCGATTTCTATGGGCTCTTCTTTGAAATTATCCTCTTCGAATACTTGGAAAGAGCTCGAACCTTCTGAAATTCTCTTTCAATACAAAAGATAAACCTTTAAAAATTACCATCGGCAAAGACATTTCTTCTCGCTGGCTTCGTAGCAGATGCAATTGTGATATTACGTAAAGGCTGAAGTCCGAAGTTGGTCAAGCATAAAAACAAAAGAACAAACCGTTTTAATTGCATTGTGGACCAAACCGAAAGCACGATGAGGAGTTTTCGAATGTATGATGTCGAGATTTTGAAACTGTTGAGTCAGATCATTGTTGGTATCGAGCGTGTTCGACATATTCTAGAAATTAGCAATGATTATGATAAGGCATAAACCAACGTTGTCAGTGAGTGAGAAGTTAGTAAATGAGAAAGATGGTACACGTGACTAAAAAAAATTTAATCGCTCACCAATTTAAATGGTTTTAAGACACAATGTGATGATGGAAAGTCATTTTAGCAAAATCGGAACTCACCTTCGTCTTGATTGTAAAAATAGAATTAGGTAACGGTCGAAAGCTTTCTACTTTCTATTCGCTGCTAAAGCTTACTTACTTTTGACCGTTACCTAATTCTATTTTTACAATCAAGACGAAGGTGAGTTCCGATTTTGCTAAAATGACTTTCCATCATCACATTGTGTCTTAAAACCATTTAAATTGGTGAGCGATTAAATTTTTTTTAGTCACGTGTACCATCTTTCTCATTTACTAACTTCTCACTCACTGACAACGTTGGTTTATGCCTTATTTTTATTTGCGCTTTCGAAAGCGCAAATAAAAAAATTTGATGCTCGTAATCGCGTGTTGGCACCAAATGCGAGCCCACGTCATGACGCAGAAAATTTTTATTTTCTTTTCCCTCCTTCTACTTCCTTTCGCATTTATAATGTTACCTCATAATGCTCGTATCTATTTCATGGAATATAATTGTTTGATTGCTTCAGACGTTATATTAAAATGACGCAGCATATTGAAGTGATTCCGTACACGAGCGTTTAACCTTTATTGATTTTGTATTTTAGGCCAAGCTAGATGACTGAACAATCGGCCCTTCTTCTCAAGAAGCAGCTTGCTGGTGAGTTATGAAGCCAAATAATTATCAAATTTTTTAAAGAGTTGCGTCGTGTGCCGGTAGATGGTTTCTCTGCTGGTCTTGCTGACGATAACGACATTTACAAGTGGGAAGTTCTTGTTATTGGACCGTCTGACACACTTTAGTGAGTAGTGTTTTCTATGTACGTTCTGATGAACAAGTTTCAGCGAAGGTGGATTCTTCAAAGCGATCCTAGACTTCCCACGAGAATACCCTCAAAAACCACCAAAGATGAAGTTCACGTCGGAGATCTGGCACCCAAACAGTAGGTTTCCGCGAGTTTCTTAGGAGAACTTTTTTGAAAATCGTCTTCCTAAAGAAAGAATATATATGATCATTTGCTTCAAAAAAATAGAAAATATTTTTACAACAAAAAATTTCAGTCGACAAGGAAGGGAACGTGTGCATCTCCATTCTCCACGAGCCCGGAGATGATAGGTTTTTGCTCTTCTATAACTTTCTTCATGCTTTCTTTCAGATGGGGCTACGAACGACCAGAAGAGCGCTGGCTTCCGGTCCACACAGTCGAAACTATCCTCATGTCGGTTATATCTATGCTCTCGGATCCTAACTTCGAATCCCCTGCCAACGTTGATGCTGCGGTGGGTTTTTTGTGATGAAATTTTCACAATAAATATTCAAGGGTGAGACAATACACCACGAGTCGTTTCGTGCAAAAATATCTATTTCGTAATCACTAGTAGTGTAACGTTAATGGGAATCAACTCTTGTATCACGTTTCTAGTTGATTCAAATACATTTTTCTGAAACATTGATAATAAACCAGCTTTCCCAATGAAATAACATTCCAAAACTATCCATTATAGAAGATGCAACGTGAGAACTTCCCCGACTTCAAGAAGAAGGTTGCTCAATGCGTCCGCAAAAGTCAAGAAGAGTGAGTCAATTGTTTGATCATCATCATTTCCCTTTTCAAATCAATCGTTCTCATCCATATTTATTGTTGAGTATTCTCTTTCATCCAATTCATGTTTATCCCGAAATTCTCCTAATTACAAGTCTTTTTCTAATACATCCTTTGAAATTCGAATGTGTATCGATACCGGTCCATTGTTAAATAAAATTTCGAGTAAAAATATGGCTATTTTTATTGTCTTAACTCTGGGGGGTAAAGCTGAGTGGAATGTAAACTGGTTTGTATAGGGTGGTGCTTAGAAGGGCTATTCTGTACACAAATTACACTTCTTACAAACACAAAAAAAAGAAATACCGGAAAGGATGTGAAAAATGAAGTGGGGCAAGAGACATTTTATGGTGAACTAAAAATAGGCAACCATTCATAATGATTGATAATAAATTTGGCGAGGATTACTCCCGGGTATGGGATCGTTACCAGAAGTCTCGGAATACAGATTTTCTGAAACATTCTCGTCCTTCTGGCCACAATCATTGCGGCACTGTCGAAGTTTTCCAAAACTTAAGTTTGTAATTTACACACAAAAAATAAATTTCCTTCAACAGTGCTCAACTCGTATAATCTTCGGGTCATGGGCTTACATGTATACAGTAGAACAACACGTCTTCCCGCTGACGAACCTATCGACATCTTTGAGACTCTTTCCCGTATGTTCACATCACATGACGATAAGACTTTGAAACATTGAAAGTATGATTTTGACTCAACAAGTATGATTTTTGAAAGTATTATTTTGTCTCAACTCAACTGTTCAAGTAAAAGTGATCGATCATAGAAGTATCGTCAAAATCACACTTTTATGGAATATACAGTAAAGCGGAGAAATATCGGACTGATGGTTATTCAACATACCATCAAATCACCTTAAATCGCGGCATCTGTTAATGTAAACGAGGTAAATTACGGGCAGATGCAAAAATAGACCAAAACGATTGAGCGGTGTACTGAAATGTACTCATTTTGTGACTCAATGAGGTTGAATAGATGTTTGTGGAAATTTTCATCCTATAAATCTGAAGAGAAAAGAGCATCAAAAATCTCAACGCCATAGTAAGTCGAAGATTGGTAGACTTCTTCCAAACGGAACTCTAAAAAATGCTTCAGAAAAATGGATGAAAACTCTCAAAAACCGTTCAACATTATTAAGAATAATAAACGTCTTCTGAATATTAGACGAAACTTAGAAGTTTGCGAGAGAAAATTCAAGCTTCATAACTATAGTCATTTTACATAGCTTCCTCTACCTGTAAAAAAGTCTGACCTCCGTAAATCGGTTACTTATTACTGTAGCAGTTTCGCCTTGAAATACAAAAACGATTTACGTGATGAGCCTTCAATTTCAGAATGGACTGAAAATAAAAAAAAATAGTTCAAATCCACAAAGATCTAACAGTTCGTTAAGAAGGTCCCGACCCTACCGTACTCATTTTACAAAAACGCGACTGGCGCGCGTTTGAAATCGGTCAGACTTTTTGCTAGATATGTGCATTTATATGACCATTCAGCTTGAGTTTTTTTGATATCATTATTTCGAAAAATTCGTGGGGGGAATGAAAGAAAGAGACTTAGTGAGTTGTTTCAAGTGTACAACGGTCTTCGGTTGTTCGCCGTCGTCGTCCTCATGTAAATGTTATCAACAAGGTCTTCTGTGGAACTCGAGTAGTCAGTGCTCAGCAGGCAGGCAGATGGTTTCTGTACCAGTCGGTGGACTTGGCTGAAGCTGATGTTGACGTCACGGAACAGTTGCATCTAAAACAAAAATTGTCATTAGGTGGGTCGTCATCTGTTCCACTCTTTTCATTTTTTTTCAATTTTCAGTGTGAATTTATGATGAATGTGATGAGATGCCAGCTATCACATTGAACTAACTTAAACTAACTCATTTTTTAAAAAAGCGTCTCAAAAACAATTAAATGCCTGCGGAACACTGGTTTATTCAGGTTCAGTTACGCCCATTTTGGCTCGAGAGTGGCACCCACTACACACCACGCTAAGCGCAGTAGAAAAGTGTCGGATCAAGCAGCGAGGGGAGGCGACCAATAAGCAGCGAGCGCAAACACCGCCCCTTCGTAAATCCTGCACCGCTGTAGATCAAATTACAATTACTGTAGCTAAAAAAATTTTTCTCTGAAGTATTCTCAAAATTCATGATAAAAAGCTAGTTATGAAGGAAAGTTACATGATTTGTAATTTTTCAACAGCAATTGGTGAAACCAATTCGCTTGTTAAGATGAGAAAAATAGCTCTAAAAAAATTTTTGAGAATTCCGGTGAAATTCCGGTGAATTAAAACTTTTCACCAGAACTCTCACGGAAATCTCACGGAACTCTCACGAAAATCTCACGAAACTCTCACGAAAATCTCACGAAACTCTCATGGAAATCTCACTGAAATCTCACGAAACTCTCATGGAAATTCACCGCCAATCTCACGAAAATTCACCGCATTTCTCACAGAAATTCACCACAGTTCTCACGGAAATTCACCGCATTTCTCACAGAAATTCACCACAGTTCTCACGGAAATTCACCGCAAATCTCACGAAAATTCCCCGCAATTCTCACTAAAATTCCCCGCTATTCTCACGAAAATTCACCGGAATTATTTCCGTAAAACACTGTGACACATACTACTAACACAAATTTATTAATAAAAAAAAACAAAAATTAAGTAGATGACTTCGCATCTACCGGATGACGAAGAGGTGGGAGCCAACTGAGGCGTTATAGATGTTGGCGGCATGAGCATGGGCATGAGGCGGCACGGCATGAGGGTGGTTTATGTCGTCCCCTGGAGCTTGATGGACAGCTTTGTCTGAAAATTTAGCAATATACGACACTTGTAAAATTTTTCATTCTATATCCGAACCTCTGAATTTATAACAAAACAGTCATCTGAATCATGAATCATTTACATGTAATCTTACGAGATGCATTTTTTTGTAATAACCTGGTTCAAACTTCGGTCGAAACTTGATTCATGATTCAGATTACTGTTTCGCTAGTAATGACCTCTGGTTACGATACCACTTTCAAACCAACACGTTCGTATTTCAACCTAAATGGACAAACGAGCGCGCCAAGGCCCTAATCTACGCCTTAAAAATACGGATAAATACTCACTTCTTCTCACTGTGACCGCTGTGAGTTGCGGCTGCAGCTTCTGACGTCTGTGATCCTGGCAGTGTCAACCTGATCTGAACTTGGATCCACTAGTGGCTCTTGTTCCGGAAGCAGGATGGTCTTGTCGCTCCCCGAAAGGATCAGTGGCGGGGTTCGGTTGGCCTGAAAGTGAAAGTTCAGTAAAAGTACAACAGAAAAAGACGAAAATCGACCAGAATTCAAACTTGACAATTAAAACTTACGGCATCATCTTCCTTGCACGATTCCAAGTCTATTTTGGACGACGGTAGCGCGAGTCTCACTCACCATTGACACACCCCTGAAACAACAAATATTTTCGTTATACTATTACTCGAATGAATTAATGAATTTTATGGAAGCCGTTGACAAGTATAATATTCTAAAGACTTGACTTTGTTCTATTTTTGGGATGAAAATTGTTCAAAAACAGAGTGAATCGCTGTTATAGGATTTTAGTACAAACAAAACTAAATGAATATATTTTTGATGCTTTATGAAAAAAAACCTCAGACTTCGGCCGTGGGTGGAGAGAACTGAGCAACTGCCGGATGGTCGAATCTGAAATTATATGATGAAAAAAAGGGAGATAACTACTTCCGTTGATTTTAGTACAAAAAAACCAAATGAATCCATTTTTACTGTTATGGGTAAAAGAAAGAGAGATGAAAATCTTTTATGAATCATATAATAGAAGAAACATTCAGAAAGAAAGATAAAACAAGAATAGGATTTTTAAAACGAAAAAAAAACAATCGAGAACATTAGTGGTTACGGTAACATTGAAATTTCGCTGCAAGACGCAGTTCACCAGAATTCACCAGAACTTAACCGGAACTTCACCGGAATTTCTACACAAATTCACCGCAATTTCTACGCAAATTCACCGCAATTTCTACGCAAATTCACCGCAATTTCTACGCAAATTCACCGCAATTTCTACGCAATTTCACCGCAATTCTCCACTCAAATTCACCGGAATTCTCACTTTTTTCAAATTCACCGGAATTTCACCTTTTTTCCCATTTTCACCAGAATTTCACCATAATTTCACTTCTCCCCATTTTCACCGGAATTTCGCTTTTCCTCATTTTCACCGGAATTTCACTTTTTTCCCATTTTCACCGGAACTTCACTTTCTTTTCCCCCATTTTCACCAGAACTTTACTTTTTTTCTCAATTTCACCGCATCTCAACACCTTTTTCCTCTATTTCTCATTTTCACCGGAATTTCACCGGAATTCTCAAAAATTTTTTTAGAGAGCACGGAAGAATGAAAAAAATATTGATGTGCGACCGCGCCCTATAGCGAATTTTCGTTCAATATAATTTGTGCGCAACGCGTCTAATCGATGACGATCACCTTTAGCTCGGTGTGCAGTATCGTATACTAGGGTCCAGCACACACCGAGCTAAAGGTGATCGTTATCGATTAGACGCGTTGAGCGCAAATTATATCGAACTCAAACTCGCTATAGGGCGCGTTCGCACATCAATATTTTTTTCATCCTTTTTCTCCTATTTTTCTCAAGTTAGCAACCGAATTTGTTTCGACGATTGCTATTGAAAAATTGCAAATCATGTAACTTTCCTTGGTAACTAGCTTTTTATCATGAATTTTGAGAATACGTCAGAGAAAAAAGTTTTTTAGCTACAGTAACTGTAATTTGATCTACAGCGGTGCAGGATTTACGAATTGGCGGGATTTGTGCTCGCAGCCTATTGGTCGCCTCCACTCGCTGCTTGTCCGACACTTTTCTACTGCGCTTAGCGCAGTGTGCAGCATACAGAAGGAAAAGTATATTTCATGTATCATACGCCCGCAAAGGTGATGCCTTATTTCATAATGACGATAAAAAACCACTCGAGGTTTTCCTTTAACTTCATCCATTTATAACAGTGATAAAATTCGCAGCTCATCGAAACTGAGAGCGCTTGCTGCGAGAGAAACATGCGTTCAAAATACTCTACGTTTTTGTTAGTCACGCGAAGACATTGACGGAAATCAATTGCTTGTTCCAGAGACATTTGTGTCATGTCACCAGGTACAGACTTATCAGTGGTGGTGAACATGTTAATGGTCAGCACGTACCATCTTTATCACGCGTTCAAGTCAAACTACTAGATGAACTCTGTTCTGAGCGACTTTAAGTCTCTAAAGCTACAAAAATGCACTTCTGACATTAAAACAGGAATAATTGAAGTACTTGCTTTACTGCTTATGGTCAATGATGTACTGTTGCAATAACATTTTGTTTCAGAAGGCTGTGAACTATTCTTCTATGCAAATTGTAAACAGCAGTGACCGCGCCGATTTTTTAAGGCTTAGGTGAGTTTCCAAGTACGAGTACGTTTCAAAATTGATGATCCGATTTTCCCTTGCCTCAAAGAGGAGAGACTCTGCGGACAGTCTGCTGTTTACAATTTTCCCCATCATTTTCCAAATCGTTAGATTGAAAAAAATCATACCTGGAAAATTCCAATTACTGTGGTGCAGAATCCAACGAGATTTCCAATGATATCAGACGCTCCTAGACAGGACCATTCCTTGTAGAGGATGGACGATGCAATGATGACAAAAGTGGTGAAGCATACGTAGTAGATTGGGGTCACCATTGACGTGTTGAAGATGTCGAGCGCCTTGTTGAGATAGACCAACTGCACGCTGACACAGATGATCACCGAGCCGAGCCAAAAGTATGTTAGCCAGTTGGTCAACTGGTTCTCACCTGTCAATGTCTCTTTGATCGCGAGGCCAAGTCCCTGGAAGAAGCAGGTGATATTGAAAAAAGAATCTCTGGTAAATTTATTTTGTAGAAACCCGCCATTGTTCGAAATATTCGAGAAAAAACTAAATTCTTCTTCTAGGTTTTACGGAAGAACGGGAGAAAACTGAATAAACGGACTTTTTTGATTTCGGTGTAACTAAAAACATCAATAGTTTTTTACCTGTCGGAGAGAAATGGGAGATGATATTTCTCGAAAAAGGACCGAACTGTTCACAAGTTGCATCTGTTTTTCTTGTAATTTTTGACAATCCCGGTGAATTTGTTTAAAAAAATTCAAAAAAAAGCATCAAAAATATAAAACGGCGAAAAATAATCGAATATAAATATTTTTAATTATTTAAATTTTTATTGCGATATATTACTGCTTACCTTAACAGCGAGAACGGAGAAAGATCCGATGAGAGAGCAGACTGAAATGTAGACCAAGATGTTTCTCTGACCATAGACTGGGGCGATGTAGATGATGATGATCGCTGTCGTGAACACTATCACTACGACGTACATCAGGAACCCTAGAAAGAATTCTCAGTAATCTTCCTGTTGTGAACGAGATTAGGAGTCATTAGTTATTTTTCGTGGTTCATTCGATTTTTTTCATTTTTTGTACAACCATTGGTCATCGTAAATGACTATTCGTGTCTTGAATTATGTACTTTTTATTCAAAATGGTTCTTCACAGTATTATTTCTTTATCGTTGTCGAAACTTATACTCACATGCGTCCTTTACTTTGAGTATCAACTCTGCCATACTTCCAACTTCTTCTTCCTTCGGCGAATGAATGACGATCACTGTGGAACCTGGAACGTCTCTTTACTCAATTTCAAGTAGTTTACAAACCTAATAAGCACAATGCACATCCAAGCGAACCCAGGAGATTGAGTCTTTCATTCAGCATTCTTGACGATAGAATTGCTCTGGAATGACATAAATTTCACTTTTCATTCCGTACTCTTATTGAGTAACTAATGGTGTATCTTTTCACAGACTCTATACTTTGATACTTTCTAACACGAAAGTTTATCATCACTCCCACAAGCTGATGCTGACACATTGACAAAAACTCACGTTACAATCACAGATAGTGCACCGAGTGGGGTCACCAACGATGCAGGTGCAAAAGCGTACGCAATAAAGTTGAAGGCTTCTCCGACTCCCACTGAAATTTACACATTTCGTTTCAGTTTACATTCACAAACGAAACCTCATTTTCAAAATAATACTTTTTCTATTGTTATTTTCTTTATTTTCCTCGTTTTCTCAACTCTTTAGAAGTTGCGGATTTTTCCCGAGGTTAGTTTTTTCTACTTCAAACATTTTTTGGTAATGATTTGTGACTCTCACACAGCTTTCTCTACCTGTAAAAAAATCTGGCCTCCGTAAATCGGTTACTTAGTACTGTAGCAGTTTCGCCTTGAAACACAAGAACGATTAAGTGATGCGCCTTTAATTTCAATGAACTGTAAGTAAGAATAATAATTTAAATCCACAAAGATCTAACTGTTCGTTGTGAGAGTTACCGTACTCATTCTGCAAAATTGAGATTAGAGCGCGTTTGAAAACGGCCAGGCTTCTAGCGATATATGTGACTCTGGGGAAAAAGGTGGCAATTAGTAAAATGCACCCCGTTGCACTCTGCACTCTGCACTCCGTTTTCAAAAATGGAGTGCATGCACTTTTTTTTCATTGCACTCCATTTTCAAAAATGGAGTGCATGCACTTTTTTGTCATTGCACTCCGTTTTCAAAAATGGAGTGCATGCACTTTTTTCTGCACTCCATTTTGAAAAATGGGTTGGTTCGTAGTTTTACCTTCTGAAAAGGAATTTTTGAACGTAAGTAGTAACAGATGTTTTGATGTTCATGTCATGGAGGTTACTGATGTAAGTTTTATAACAATTATCAAGTCCGATTTTTTTTAGCAAGAAAATGTGTTTTCTTTATAAAGCATACTCTATTTTGAAAAATAATTTTTTAAATGTCAACACCTAAGAAACATTTTTAATTTTTTCTTTCAGACGTGAAATAGAAACCATGGTGGTTTTGAAACGATTGAGAGAAGCCGTATCGACACGAAAAGTTATTTAAAACATATGTAATGACGCGGGATGATGTTGATGGCTCGAAGGGCGCAGAATTCCAATCAGTGACTGATCAAGGTAATATTTGACTTTAAAGATAAGATTTCACTCAGTGGTTTGTCTATGGATTATTACAGGAATATTGCTAAGCAGAAATATATATGACATATTCAGAGGCGACCTTCGACTTCATTCAAATTGACGTTGATGATGGTGGCGGGCTCAGGACACAGGATGATGTTGACGGCTAGAAAGGCGCAGAATTCAAATCAATATTCAGTCAGAACCTTTGCACTGTAATAGAACAAGTTTACGACTTCTACCCAGAAGAAAAGTACGTTCATCTGAAAATTTCGTTGAGTATTGAATATTTCCCTCTCCCTAACACAAGTTGATCTTATTCTCTTGTACCGTTGTTCATTTTTTTTCATATTGTTGAAAATAAATTTAACATCTTTAACAGATTAGTTTTTCAGGAATCAATTTCGGAACTAAACCATGATGCATGTAAGAATATTCAAAGAGATACATAGAATGATAGGCGAATATTGAACTAACAGCTTGAAAATGTGATTTTACAAATTATCGTTTCAATAAATTAGCACTGTTCAATTGAATTTTAAAGTTTTAAGGAAATCAAAAGAATATTTTAAAAAACATGTTTGAAATATTTTTGGTTAGCTCTGAAAAAGTGAAAGTGAAGACTTTGTTACTACTTACGTTCAAAAATTCCTTTTCAGAAGGTAAAACTACGAACCAACCCATTTTTTCAAAATGGAGTGCAGAAAAAAAGTGCATGCACTCCATTTTTGAAAACGGAGTGCAATGACAAAAGAGCGCATGCACTCCATTTTTGAAAATGGAGTGCAATGAAAAAAGTGCATGCACTCCATTTTTGAAAATGGAGTGCAATGAAAAAAAAGTGCATGCACTCCATTTTTGAAAACGGAGTGCAGAGTGCAGAGTGCAACGGGGTGCATTTTACTAATTGCCGAAAAAGGTAGGAAAAAAATTGAACTACAGTAACTGGAATTTGATCTATTATATCGACTTCCCCTTCCCTTGCTCTGCTTAAATTTTTCAACTGCGTTTGCCGCAGTACGTACTTCAACACAGAACTGTCGGCTTTCCAAGAATATAACAAGTATTAAAGGAGCAGATACAGGGTAGCTGTTTCGATGGATCATTCAATGAAAACAGTAGAACAACCTAGGTTGCTCGTTTCACCGCACAGACAAGTAAATAAGCTACAGTGTGGACAGAAAATACAGGAACGGTACACTAAGCTCCGCTACTCGAACAGCATTCTAGATTTCTTTCTGAAATTCTGGTCTATTGTAGCCAACACAATTCTCCACAAGTGTACCAAATTTCATCCTGATTCATTAACTTCGAAACGGTGTATGATGATTTGATTGAAAACAGTGGATTTTCAAGTGGACATAAAATAGAGGAACGCTACTGTAGTTTGAAGGTCAACTCTCGGAATTTGGAATTAATGATGAAAATGACACGTTATAAAGTTTTTTTAACAATTGATATTTTTATTTTCATCATTCCGACAATTTTGACAGAGTTACAATCAAATCTTGTCGAATCCTCTAATTTTCCGCATTTTAGAAGTTTTTGGTCTCTACCGCGTTAGTTATCAAAATGTTAGTTATTTCATCATGATCAGACAATGATTCTCAACAGTTTTCCGAAGTTTCGTAACAACATCGGTTATTTACGTTTTGGAAAAACCCACTAAGTTAACGTCGCTGCAAAGGTGACTACGGTGACTTGTTGTAAAACGTGATGATATTGAATGATAACTGTGAAAAATTTTAAAAAATGTCATGGGGCATTTGTCATCTACTTAATAAGGATCGTTTCCTATCCAAAAAAATTTGGATCTAAAGGAACAGGGCTGTTCGAACCGCTTCAAAGACGGGCGTTAAAAAAACAAGGCGAAAACAGACACTTTGAGTGCAAAACTCCGTTCATTCCAGCGCCATCACTTTGACAGTACGACTTCTCACAGTATGATGTTTCTTTTGGTCGATAATGACTTAAATGATGACTTCAAAATATCCTTCTCCAAATTTGAGTGTTTTTTTCACATTTATCGTTCAATATCATCGCGTTTTACAACAAGATACCGTAGTCACCATTGCAGCGACGTCAACTTAAGTCAGTTTGAAGGGCTCTTTGGAGGGGTAAAATAACCGATGTTGTTACGAAAGTTCGGAAAACTGTTGAGAATCATTGTCTGATCATGGTGAAATAACTAACATTTTGATAACTAACTCGGTGGAAACCAAAAACTTCTAAAATGCGGAAAATTAGAGGATTCGACAAGATTTGATTGTAACTCTGTCAAAATTGTCGGAATGATGAAAATAAAAATATAAATTGTTAAAAAAACTTTATAACGTGTCATTTTCATCATTAATTCCAAATTCCGAGCGTTGACCTTCAAATTACAGTAGCGTTCCTCTATTTTATGTCCACTTGAAAATCCACTGTTTTCAATCAAATCATCGTACACCGTTTCGAAGTTAATGAATCAGGATGAAATTTAGTACACTTGTGGAGAATTGTGTTGGCTACAATAGACCAGAATTTCAGAAAGAAATCTAGAATGCTGTTCGAGTAGCGGAGCTTAGTGTACCGTTCCTGTATTTTCTGTCCACACTGTATGTCACACTCTTACTTTTTAATTTCTGTTGGGAAAAAACTCACTAGTAATTACTCCCATCCACCAAAGCCATTCTTTCAAATAACCGTATCCACCTTCACTCGCACGTTGTGATGAATCACCGCCAGCCAGCTGAAAATCAACACATTCGATTGTGACCAATATGGCCTTCCTTAAAATTGTGTTTTGAACTAGGCACGATGCACAATTCGAATTTTCTCAAAGAACTCTGACTAATCGGAAATCCCACCTTTATTAACGCCTTCTTTTTGATGATGAAAGAGCTTCCTATGAATATTGACGATGAGACAGCAAGTGACAGGCCAATGTAAAATTGCGTTGACGCGTAGTGTACTGTATCAATTGTTGAAGTTGTAGCTTGAAGTATACTGAAAGTTTGTTCATCAGTTTGCAACTGATGATATTTGAATGATGAATAGACAGAGAGCAATCTACCATACTTTCATTAGGTATCAGGCTGTTCTCCTTGATAAAGTTACGCCTGTCGCTGATCTCTGTTTGATATGTGCTAACATTAGAATGCCATCCAACGTTATGGCGACAATAACATTATCGATATTCAATGTTTTGCAAGAATGTTTATATGGAAAACTTTTTTCTGAACAGGAATTGACTTTCTGTGTTATTGGGATCCAGAGTTGAGACCTAGCCAGATGTGTTAAGCAGGTCGAATAATGAAGTTTTCATGTAGAAAATTTTTGCACGTTTTTCGTTACAAGCGAGATATTTTAATTTTAAAAATCACTTTTTGAAAAGATACACGTTAGCGCCGGAGGGCCATTTTGCCCTCACGCACAACACAATTGGATCTAACCGTAAAATCAATTGGCGGCGTGGTGAAGTGGTTGTGATAGACAAGCTTGTATTCAAACCGAGAGGTTAGGGGTTCGATTCCACTCGCTGACGAGTTTTTTTCTATTTTTTTGAATGATGGCAAAAATGTGCCCGAATTGTGTGAAACTACTCTTTTGAAAATTTTTCAACCTTTTTGTTCGTGTGATCGCCCTTCGAAGTACCCAACAAGTCAATATCCGATCTCATCTATCACAACCTTCATGAAGCTAGTGAAGTGATCATCATAACTTTGATTTTTATCAAAAACAAAATTTTTGCGATCGATATGTATTTTTGGATGAGAATCAAATGAAAACTGTTCAAACCGGAACTTTTTCTGAAAATGCCCGAATCGTGAGCCAGAACCATATTGACTAGTGAATGAGGGTCTCTAATCACAAACCCGGTTAACATTTTCACGAGGTCAATCTCGAAATCACAAACTTTTGTGACCGTCCAAACTACAAAAAACCATTTCATCGAGACATGGGAGGATATGACGGTTGGGGACTTGCGATATTTCGAGAAGATTTTTCATAATTCTATTTCAATGATCCAATGTCTCGATGAAATGGTTTTTTGTAGTTTGGACGGTCACAAAAGTTTGTGATTTCGAGATTGACCTCGTGAAAATGTTAACCGGGTTTGTGATTAGTGTTGTGACTGTAGAAATAATCGATGTTGTTCTAGAGGGTTATAGAACATTGCTTCTGGAATGTTCTAGAACCTTGGTTCCCGAATGTTCTAGAACCCTTGTAAATTGTATATAAGGCCGAGTTTTGTGTAATAAAGAGTGAGATAATTCTACTTCTACATTCGACACCTGGTACTTGGATAGTACTACACGGACGTACGGAGAGATTACAACTGGCGATCAGGACTACTACAAGGACGATCGTGTAACTACGGACCACCAGAGGAGCCACGATGGATATGACCATGAAGATGTTCCAAGACACTCTCAAGCAAGTGATGGCGGAGAACAACCGGCAGATTGCTGCTCTCATAGCGGAGAACAACAAGACGGTGACGGTGCTCATGGAAAAGTTATCATCTGGAAACGGTGAAGTGGTAGCTACTAGGATGACGGGTGGCAGTGCAAGAACGATGACGGATTTGTTGAAGAGGATCCAGACGTTTTCGTACGACCCGGAGAATGGACAGACGTACGAGGCTTGGCTCAAACGGTTCGAATGGATTCTGGAGGATGCAGAGGAATCACTCGACGACGAGAGCAAGGTGCGGATCATAGTTGAGAAGTTGGACTTTGACGCATATTCGAAGTACGCTGATCGCATTCTACCCAAGGAGCCGAAGGATCTGACATACAAGGAGACGGTGAAGACCTTGAAGCTGATCTTCGACACAGGCTTGTCCAGGTTTAAGAGAAGACTTGCTGTGTTGAACGCGGAATATGTCAGTGGCAACCTGAAGGACTATACTGGAAGCGTGAAGAGGAAGTTCATCACATCGGAGTGGGGCTCAATGACGAAGGAGCAGCTCGAGTGTTTGATCTGGATTGCTGGGCTGAAGAACCCGCGGCACGCGAACATAAAGTTGAGGGCATTGGAAGCTCTGGAGATGAACCCGGACCTGACAATCAACGAGCTGTGCGACATGGTCGAGCGTTCCATGGAGATTCTGGAGGATGCGAAGACGGGACCAGAAGTGGTAATGGACGTTTGTGCGGTGAAGAGAGAGGACAAGCACAAGGGACCAAGTGAGAAGTCGGCAGCTGAAGAAGACGAGAAGAAGAAGACGACGACGACGACGACCCAGAAGCAGTCACGAAGAATCTGCAACAGATGTGGATGGGACCATGGTGACAGGAAATGCTTCAGATGTGGAAAGAAGGGTCATGTGACGAGATGCTGTGAGAACCAAGACCGAGAAGAAGAGGAAGACGGGATGGTCAGCACAGTGAATGTAGCTCAGGTGATGAGTACAAGAAGAAAGAAGGGCAGTCGGAGGAAGAAGGTGAGGACCAAGGCTGGAGAAGACGACAACAGGAAGTACGTCAACCTGATGATCAATGGAAAGAAGATCAGAATGCTGTTCGACACGGGAAGTGAAGTTTCGGTGATCAGCGAAGAAGACTGGCAGCGGCTTGGAGCACCACGACTGGCAAAGGACAAGTTGAAGTTGACGACGATCAACGGACATGGATTGGACCTGATTGGACGATTGCAGTGCACGTTCACGTTTGCGGGTCAGAAGAGTGAAGGAGTCTGCTACGTTGGTGGGACGACAACACTGGTAGGCATGGACTGGATGATGAAGAACGATCTGATGGCGGAAGTTCTACAGATGGTCTCCAGTGAAGAAGACGAACAGATCACAATCTTCGGAGAAGGGGAGATGTTGTGACTGTAGAAATAATCGATGTTGTTCTAGAGGGTTATAGAACATTGCTTCTGGAATGTTCTAGAACCTTGGTTCCCGAATGTTCTAGAACCCTTGTAAATTGTATATAAGGCCGAGTTTTGTGTAATAAAGAGTGAGATAATTCTACTTCTACATTCGACACCTGGTACTTGGATAGTACTACACGGACGTACGGAGAGATTACAACTATTAGAGACCCTCATTCACTAGTCAATATGGTTCTGGCTCACGATTCGGGCATTTTCAGAAAAAGTTCCGGTTTGAACAGTTTTCATTTGATTCTCATTCAAAAATACATATCGATCGCAAAAATTTTGTTTTTGATAAAAATCAAAGTTATGATGATCACTTCACTAGCTTCATGAAGGTTGTGATAGATGAGATCGGATATTGACTTGTTGGGTACTTCGAAGGGCGATCACACGAACAAAAAGGTTGAAAAATTTTCAAAAGAGTAGTTTCACACAATTCGGGCACATTTTTGCCATCATTCAAAAAAATAGAAAAAAACTCGTCAGCGAGTGGAATCGAACCCCTAACCTCTCGGTTTGAATACAAGCTTGTCTATCACAACCACTTCACCACGCCGCCAATTGATTTCACGGTTAGATCCAATTGTGTTGTGCGTGAGGGCAAAATGGCCCTCCGGCGCTAATGTATATCGTTTTAAAAAGTGATTTTTAAAATTAAAATATCTCGCTTGTAACAAAAAACGTGCAAAAATGTTCTACATGAAAACTTCATTATTTGACCTGCTTAACACATCTGGCTAGGTCTCAACTCTGGATCCCAATAACACTGAAAGTCAATTCCTGTTGAGTAAGTTTTACAATTAAAAAATTGTTAATTCTAAACTCAGAGAAACAGTTTTTCTCATCAAAAGTACAAGCACTCTTCAGGGGCGCTTCGCGCCCCACATTTTTTGTTTTCACGCCAATTTTTATAATCGAAACAAAGAATGAAAAAGTTAACGAACGTTATTCAATAAAAACGTGAACTTACAGACAACTTGGAACTTCTAGATAGCTCCATTTTTTAAAATTAAAATGCTAGGCGATAAATGGATCACGTTGAGGACACGTTTGAATTTCAAAACTAAGGAATGCCGCGCCGCGCAGCAGCGCGCGGTCTGATCAAATTAAAAAGTTGATGCGCATCTCCGCTTCAACAGAACCTATCCGATGGCGTTTTCACCGTTCTGCTCCGATTCCTATGAGCTGAGAACAGGCCGCGGAAAGACAGTGTGACCAAATAGCCTTTTTTCATAAGAATAGATAAGTAACTCACCTTTTGTTTGAGTTCACGTCGAAAGATGCAATGTCAGCACGAGGATTTATATCCATTTCTCTGAAAATAGTGGATGATTTTTCAGAATGGAAAAAGCGGGAAGAAAAGGGATCGCAACTGATCATTAAGGGTTTACCAAGAAAGACATCGGATGATAAGCTTACACCGAGAACGTCATCAGTTACATCTATGAAAAAACACATAGAATACATTCACGTGTTTTACATTTCTTGTATTGATGGGAGGGGAGAGAAAGAACAACAGGTGCATCGGAAAATTGCCACATGACAAATCGACAAAAACATTGAAAGTGGGCATTTTCTAATTTCTTCATTTTTATTGATCGAAATTTTGATTTTTTTAAATAGTAAAATGGAATTTCAGGAGTCATTTTGATCGCGGCAAAGCTCATCTGTTGAGTTGTTAACCTGTTTTTTGCAGTAAGAGAATTGGAAGTTCAGACTTGGTAACCAGAAAACCTCTCATTTCTTATGAACTTAATTTTGTTAAAAACTAGTAAAACACATCTGTTTCACTTAATTTGTGCCCAAAGGTCGTTATTATTTTTCATTTTTTCATTCAAAACGTTAAAATAGAAAATATAGACATTGTTATAAGGAAAATTTGCATTTCTACCACAGTGGGTTGAAAGCCCAAATTTTCATAGTAAGACACACCTGTTTGTACTTATAACTTTCTGACGAGTTCTATTCGTTTGCAATAAGTTGAAATGATAACTCACGTCTGAATTCGCTGAGTGTGTTAAAATAAGTCAATACTAACTGCGAAAGTCACAATAGGCATAACAAGTAAGCAGTCGGTTATAGCCAAGTAAAGGGGTAACGCATTATTTGTTATCGTACGAGTACACTAGAAACTACGGGAGATTATTCAAATTCGACCATTGTCGATTTCGTGTGGAAAACTTCGCAAATTTTGAATAGGAACAGTTGAAAATCAATAGTTACAATGGTAGAGGGAATGGGTAGACATGAGTCAGTGAATCTAATGAGTCATGACTAAGCAAGCAAAAAGTAACTCACCTTGTAACTCATCGGCTGGT
Source organism: Caenorhabditis parvicauda (assembly GCA_963978915.1). Taxonomy (NCBI): domain Eukaryota; kingdom Metazoa; phylum Nematoda; class Chromadorea; order Rhabditida; family Rhabditidae; genus Caenorhabditis; species Caenorhabditis parvicauda. The sequence continues at coordinate 16,117,890 of OZ022252.1, forward strand.
GGTATCAATGTCAACTCTGAAAATATGATTATAGATTTCATTTAAACCCTTCAAGGATGATATAATGTGTGAAGAAAAGGGCTGGGAATCTGTGTAATAGAGAGAATATTTTGAAAGAATAATCAGATTGTGTTTTGGAATTTCGAAAAATCAAACAGATTCAATTTATGGAATTTTCCGTGAAACCTTGAAATGTGGACACTTTCATTTTTTACGCGATAATCGGTGAGTAGTGAATAACAGACTTTGGAATTATAATTTGATCGAGTTTTAATTTTCAAAGTATTCAAAAACTGTTTGTTATAGTAATTTATTCGTTTTTCATTATGAAAATCAGTTAAGAAGTATTTCGAGCTCAAAATGTTATAAATTGGTCTCTCTGTCCCGGAAGCTATGGTACGAGAACAAATACGGTGGGCATAAGTATACTTTCCTCGCCAAACACTCGGCGTGATAAGAGAATCGATCGCATGAGAATGCTCAGAGTATTAATTCTCCAACCATTTATGAATTCAAAGATACAAAAAAGGGGCGAGTTTGAGAGCAGTGAGAGCTGGCGAGTTGCCTATGGCAACTTCGTATCAATAGTAGAGAAAGTTGCCGACATAACTTTGTTTCAACCAGACATCAGAATCATTTTTCATAAGAAATTTGACAAACAGATGTTATGATTCCAAAATCATTGACGAACTCAAGTAATATCTCAAAAGAGAAAATCATTAATTAGTATGAACTTCATCAGCTTATTATTATAACTCACTTAGAGATTTCCGTAATGTTTCAACTACAAATCATATATATGAACAATAATAAAACAGATTTCCTTGTTTTGAAGCAAAATATGAGCTTTTTTCAACTTTAAAACCGTTGGTCAGTGAAAAACGATAGGTGAGTGTAACTAAGGGCAAAATGTAAAACGCAGACCGTGCAGCCATGCAGCCCATGCATCCAACAGTAATTTACCTTTTATAATAAGCTTAGCTGAGGTTCGAAAAACGACTTTCTTGTGTTACCAAACTCGGACCTTCACGAAAGTCGTTTTCCGAACCTCAGCTAAGCTTAATAATAGACAAGACTTGGGGCATGACTGCGTGTCTGCGTGTCTGCTTTTTCCCTTTTGCCGTCTACGGCTTGTCTCCGAAATGACAGGCAAAATGTAAAACGCAGACCGTGCAGCCATGCAGCCCGTGCAGCCAACAGTAATTTACCTTTCATAATAAGCTTAGCTGAGGTTCGGAAAACGACTTTCTTGCGTTACCAAACTCGAGCCTTCACGAAAGTCGTTTTCCGAACCTCAGCTAAGCTTATTATAAAAGTTATACCTTTATAAATTATTGTTGGCTGCATGGTTTGCATGGCTGCACGGTCTGCGTTTTACATTTTGCCGAAATGACACATCAAAGCAGGCAGTGTCAACACGGAGTTTCGTTTTCTTTTATTTTTTTTCGTAATCTTTCAACTGGCTTTTAAATTGAGCCTGAGCCTTCTGTTTTCTCCTGTTGCATCAGAAAATGAATTTAAACATGTTAAGGAAACCATTGTAATTTGTAGTAATCTTCCAAATGCATAAGTCATTCTCTCTGACTGAATGAATGTCACTTAGAAAAACACAAACCCACAGATCATAGTTTTCTCAAGCCTAAGAAAGTTTTTAAATCAATTTTCTTGGATATTTCTCAGCTTAGTCAAGAACCATAATTGTACTCTGAATCGTTATTTAACCTAGGAAAAATGGAGTTTGTGATTGTTTCATTATTCCTCATTTTTTTTCCTCATCGGACTTGATTTTCTTCATTCTACTCTTATCAAGTCTGTATTTCAGAAAGATACGATGGCTGATGAATTACTTCTGCAACCAAGAAAACCACTTGAAATTGTTAGTTTTATGTATTTATTTCGAGAATCCTTTATTCAGCTTGATGTAGATGGCTTTAAAAAAGATCCATTCAATGTTACGATAATTTTACACGAAGAGGATCATACAATTGGCAACTCTCTCAAGGAGGTTCTGTATAAAATGTAATTTTTTGACATTTCATTGAAAAAAATATTCTCCTTTTTTCATCTATATTACAGCGAACGAACGTTGATAAACTAGGAGAATTCAATTTCTTCTGAAATATGAATTTTTACGTTTTAGGGATGAAGTGGAATTCTGCGGTTACAATGTCCCACATCCTCTCGAAGATCGCATTATGGTCCGTGTTCAGACGAAAAATGGAGTGAACGCTCTAGAAGTAACGATCAAGGCTCTCGAAAATTTGGAAAAGGTCTTTTTGAAATATATATATATATATATATATATCATAATTTCAAGAAATGTTTTTTTTCTTGGAACTAGGATCAGTTCTCTGTTTCATTTGTTAGGGAATATCGTGTACAATTCACAAATGTAATATTGTTTTACAGATTTTTGCAACCATTCGTAACAAGTTCCAAGCAGCTGCGTTCTCTACATCCGCCTGATCCGTTTTATTGTGTTTCTGTTGTTGATTTTGATTTTTTATTCTTGATATAAATTTTCATTTTTGCTGAAAATCCGAGATAATGTAAGTCTGTGCCTTGCTTCTTGAGCTAGAGCTCAATCTGAGTATAGTACAAAATTTTATCATCATACTTCTGACTGATTTAGAATATACTATTGACTTCTGATTCTGTTGTGGGATAATTATTCTTAAAATCTTCCATTTTTAAATATTAAAAAAGCGTATATCCACATTGTTGATTTACGAACAACTGTCACAGCAGGATAGCGGGAGTGTTTACTAACTGCGCCTTCACTCGGGGCACCGCCCGATGTCTCTGTTTTCGCTCATTGCTATCAAGAGGCGGTTACCGCTAGTAGTGGTTGTTTGTGCAGAATCATTCACGTGACTCTATTTTTATCAGTATTCAATGTGAACAGAGTGTTACCATTTCCCATTCCTGTTTTCGTCTCCTCGGCGTCTTGTAAGAAAAATTTACAGATGAACAGTCTCTTACGGCTTAGCCACTCAGCTGGAAGCACTTCCTTGCGGTCAATTCACGCATCTACTTCTGTTTGGGTGAGATTCACTTTAGAGTATTCTGATTTCCATCAATTGATTTAGAAATTCATTTTTTGTTGTGGCTAGATTTCAGTGATATAGACTTTCTTCAAATTTTAAACATTCGAATGGAAGCGTTATAGTACTAAACATTTTTTTCAATTCATCCATTTGCAGGCCAATGTCCCAATCAGTAAGTTCGAACCAAATTCTTACCTTCCATACGAGAAGCTTTCTCAAAATGCGAAGATTGTTAAGGACAGGTAAATCAATGAAAGAAGGTTCCTCTAATTAGTTTTTCTTAGACTGAAGAGACCACTCACTCTTTCGGAGAAGATTCTGTACGGTCACTTGGACCAGCCAAAAACTCAAGATATCGAGCGTGGAGTTTCATACTTGAGACTTCGCCCCGACAGAGTTGCTATGCAAGATGCCACTGCTCAGATGGCTATGCTTCAGTTCATCAGCTCTGGACTTCCACAGGTTTTTAATAAAACTCGAACTCAAGTCACGTGAATGTTCAGACTGCAGTTCCATCCACTATTCACTGCGATCACTTGATCGAAGCTCAGAAGGGTGGACCTCAAGATCTTGCTCGTGCTAAGGTATTGAATTTTAATAGTTCATTTTTAAACTTTTCTTAATGCAGGACCAGAACAAGGAAGTTTATAACTTCCTGGCATCTGCTGGATCAAAGTACGGTGTCGGTTTCTGGAAACCAGGATCTGGAATTATCCACCAAATTATTCTGGAGAACTACGCTTTCCCAGGACTTCTGCTCATCGGTACAGACTCGCACACTCCGAACGGAGGAGGTCTCGGAGGTCTGTGCATCGGAGTCGGAGGTGCTGATGCCGTCGACGTAATGGCTGACATTCCATGGGAGCTCAAATGCCCAAAGGTAATGAGTAAAAAAAACCGTATGATTCGCAGTTTTTTAATTTTAGGTTATTGGAATCAAGCTTACTGGAAAGTTGAACGGATGGACCTCGGCTAAGGACGTCATCCTCAAGGTCGCTGACATTCTTACCGTCAAGGGAGGTACTGGAGCAATCGTTGAGTACTTCGGAGAAGGAGTAGACTCTCTGTCTGCCACCGGAATGGGAACCATCTGTAACATGGGAGCCGAGATCGGAGCAACAACATCAGTCTTTCCGTACAACGAGAGCATGTACAAGTACCTCGAAGCCACTGGTCGTAAAGATATTGCTGAAGAAGCTAAGAAGTACAAGGACTTCCTCACCGCCGACGAGGGAGCTCACTACGACCAGGTGAAATTGTCAGTTTGTTTTTTCACTTTGTTTTTCAGGTCTTCGAGATTAACCTCGACACTTTGGTTCCACACATCAACGGTCCATTCACCCCAGATCTCGCTTCCCCAATTGACAAGATTGGAGAGAACGCCAAGAAGAACGGATGGCCACTTGATGTCAAGGTTTCCCTCATTGGTTCATGCACCAACTCTTCGTACGAAGACATGACCCGTGCTGCTTCGATTGCCAAGCAAGCTCTCGACAAGGGACTCAAGGCTAAAACTCTTTTCACGATCACCCCAGGATCCGAGCAAGTCCGTGCTACCATCGAACGTGACGGAATCTCCAAGATCTTCAACGAGTTCGGAGGAATGGTTCTCGCCAACGCTTGTGGACCTTGCATTGGTTAGTGTGAAGTATATCAAAACTCATCTGACATCAAATTTTTAGGTCAGTGGGACAGACAGGACGTCAAGAAGGGTGACAAGAACACCATTGTCACATCCTATAACAGAAACTTCACTGGAAGGTTGAGCTTTCATACCATAACTGACAAATTAAATATTTTCCAGAAACGATGCTAACCCAGCTACTCATGGATTTGTCACCTCTCCAGATATCGTCACAGCCATGGCTATCGCTGGAAGACTTGACTTCAACCCACTTGTTGACGAATTGACTGCCGCTGATGGTTCAAAGTTCAAGCTGAAGGCTCCAGTCGGAGAACAACTGCCAGCACGAGGATACGACCCAGGAGAGGACACTTTCCAGGCCCCAGCCGGGAACGGAGAGGTGATTGTAGTCAATTTTTGTAATTATTTTCATTTTAAGGTTGATGTTTCACCAAGCTCCCAGAGACTCCAACTTCTCGCTCCATTCGACAAGTGGAGTGGAAAGGACTTGACTGATCTCAAGATTCTCATCAAGGTGTTTCATATCTCGAGCTTCAAACAATGAAACGCGTTTAGGTGAAAGGAAAGTGTACCACTGACCACATTTCTGCTGCTGGACCATGGCTTAAGTACAGAGGTCACTTGGACAACATCTCTAACAACCTCTTCCTCACTGCTGTCAACGCTGAAACCGGAGAGATGAATGCCGTCAAGAACCAGATCACCGGAGAAGTTGGAGCCGTCCCAGAAACAGCAAGAAAGTACAAGGCTGCTGTGAGTTTTATAAATGCAATTTTATACGTAGTAAAAATTTCAGGGAGTCAGCTGGGTAGCAATTGGAGACGAAAACTACGGAGAAGGATCCTCTCGTGAACACGCCGCTCTTGAGCCAAGACATCTTGGAGGTAGAGCTATCATCGTCAAGTCCTTCGCCAGAATTCACGGTAGGTTTTCTAAACATTTTGAATTAAATTTTGGAAAATATTGATTTTTCTTTTTTCCAGAGACGAATTTGAAGAAACAAGGTATGCTCCCACTCACTTTTGCCAACCCAGCCGATTATGACAAGATCAACGCCGCCGACACGTAAGTTATATATTCGTCGAGAGATTTGAAAATGAATTTCAGTGTTGCCATCACCGGTCTTCAATCATTCACCCCAGGAAAGCCATTGACTGGAGTTTTCACAAGAAAAGATGGATCTAAGGTACATATATTTCATTTCGAAGTTCTAAAACAAAAACATTTCGTTTCAGTACGAAATTGTCCTCAACCATACTTTCAACGAGCAACAGATCGAATGGTTCAAGGCTGGATCAGCTCTTAACCGAATGAAGGAAGTTTTCGCCAAGAGTAATTGAATTGTAAATTATTTTCTTTAATATTTCTCGTTCCCATCCCCCATAAGAACATGACGGAGATTTCAATCGACGCCAGTTTAGAAGTATTTTCGAGGCGAAAGTCAATTGTTTATACATTTTTGAGAGTAGATCATGTTGTTCGCCTGATAAATGAATTCGAATTTTTTGTTTACAGTACAGTCTTTAAGGAAATAGTGGACTTGTGACTAAATGGAGGCAGTAGCAAGGATCAATGACCAATGTTCGCTTCTTATCTAGCGACTGCGTGTTATATCGTGAGTTCGTACACGTGAAGTTTTCAACTTATTATTCATGTAATGAAGTGACGCGTCACTGACGTGAGAAAAAAGGTTTAAATAATAGGTTGATATTGACATCCTCACGTGATAATTCTCAGAATTTGCAATCTATCTCGTTTTAACATCATTGCGTAGTCTTTTCGAGTCGGCTTTCATCAATATAGTTGGTTTCGGGAAGAATTCGTTATTTTAAAACAAAAACAGGTTCAGAGAACGAAGTTTGTGTCCTCCAGTGTCCACTTCGCGGTTGCAATATCTGTACCATACACCAAAGAACATTTGAAATGACGCTAGTGTTCTCTGGTGTAGAGGAGAGTTTAAAGCGTCACGGGAAGGTTCTCTGTTTGTCCACATCGATATGAACCTTTCCTCGGCCAGGGCTTGGTTAGGGGACTATAGATAATGTGAGAAAACACTCGGTAAATGCTTCAGCTGATTATAAGAAGATTTTATGCATAGCTTTATATTGACGAAAACTTTAAAATAGTTTGACCTACGAAGTTTTGGAATACTATTTGACTTACAATGTACCGCGGAACATGACTAAAAACACTAAAATTTTGGGCATTTAGTAAAAAAACACCCCATTTTTTCAAACGTTAATTAATAACTGCTCAGAACTTCTCAATCACCTCTTTTTTAGTTTTAGGCTTAAATTTAGGTTGATCCTTAAGCTAGCCCCGACCTAACCTGAGTCAGAAAAGAAGGTGTTCATAGTAACACACATCACGTTTTTTACATTTGAAAAAAAAACGCGATGCACTTGGATGCAGTCAAAACGGGGTGCATTTTACTAAATGCAAAAATTTTGTTAAATTGTAATTTTCCAGTGTTAAAAAACATCTACACACTTGTTATTCGACAAAATTGCCCGAAATTCCTCATATTTTCATCTATTCGAGGCGAGAGATATTGTATGTTGTCAGTGAATACAAAAATTCAAACTGTAAAACTCTCGCACAAATTCGAAAGGTGGCGTAAAAAAACGCTCAAACGTTTGTTTTGGACGTTTACACTGTTCGGCACACATAAAGCGCACCACGTGACGACATGAGCGTTTTTCTGTTTGTTTCGAAATCGTTTTCAAATTCTAGAATATTTACATTTGGTTGATGAAAAAGGCAACCTCTGGAGATCTTTTCAAATTAAAATACAAAATTTACATCTAATGAGTTGGTGAATCCTTATAAGTCTGTTGCTTCCTTGTCTCTCCGATTCATTTTGAATTTTTCTCCAAAAGTCGATATGTTGTGAACATATTGTCATCAGAATTATAATTTGATTCGTAATTACGTTTTGATTGTTTATCACGAACGCTTTCTAGAAATTTTGTGTGAATGCGTCTCGTTCTGCTGTCTCTGTGCAAAAATCAATATCTGCTTGTGAGCTCTAATCTCTTCGCGGCTCATCGGTTTTTTTTAATATTCATATTTATGAATGTAATATTTGCAGCGTTCAAGATGACTTCTGTGACTGAAGACACCGGAGACGATTCTCTCTACCCAATCGCTGTGCTCATCGATGAGCTTCGCAACGAAGACGTGACTCTGCGTCTCAACAGCATCAAGAAGGTAATCAATATTTCTTGTTTCAATAGTTTTCTAACACACATATGTTATTTCTGCAGGCTTATTCTATTTTTTCAGCTTTCAACGATCGCTCTCGCTCTTGGCGTCGAAAGAACTCGTAATGAGTTGGTTCAATTTTTGACCGACACCATCTATGATGAAGATGAAGTTCTGCTTGTTCTTGCCGAGCAACTCGGAAACTTTACGCCACTTGTCGGAGGTCCAGACCATGTCCACTGCCTACTTCCACCTCTCGAGAACCTCGCGATGGTCGAGGAAACCGTCGTCAGAGACAAGGCCGTCGAAAGTCTCAGGAAGATTGCTGATAAACACAGCACCGCAGCTCTTGAGGAGCACTTCGTCCCAACGCTACAGAGACTTGCTTCTGGTGAGTTTTAAATTTGTTCATATTCTTATGAAATCTTTGTTCACATTTCCCCAAATGGTAGTTTTTGATAGAATACTTTTGCCTAAACTCAATACTTCCAGCCGACTGGTTCACCTCGCGTACGTCTGCTTGTGGTCTCTTTTCTGTCGCCTACCCTCGTGTCAGCCCAGCACTCAAAATTGAACTGAGAAAGTTAGTTGATGCCGTTTAAGCTTAAAAATCATCCGATTCCAGCATGTTCCGTCAACTTGTCCGCGACGAGACCCCAATGGTCCGCAGAGCGGCTGCTTCCCGCCTCGGAGAGTTTGCCAAGGTTTACGACAAGGAAAGTCTTGTAGAAGACCTTCACAACTGCTTCATCGACCTCACCACCGATGAACAGGACTCTGTCCGTCTCTTGACTGTCGAGGCTGCCATTGCCTTCGGACAACTTCTGACCGGAGAGGAGAAGTTGAAGAAGGTCAAGCCGTTCGTTTACATGCTCTTCGACGACAAGTCGTGGCGTGTCAGATACATGGTTGCTGAGAAGCTCATCGAGGTGAGTAAAAATCTTAATTATGAGAACCTAAGCTACCTAAGTGCTTTGTAGAAATTAGCTAGAAACTTAAACTTATCCTAGGCTGGATTTGAAAGTATAAAAACAAAATCAGTAAGTAGGAGTACTCAATAATTTAACTTCCAGATTCAAACTGCCATGGGTAGCGACGTACCAGTAGCCGATCTGGTCAACGCCTACACCAGCCTTCTGAAGGACCCCGAAAGCGAAGTCCGTTGCGCGGCTACACAGAGACTCGAGGAGTTCTGCAACAACCTCAAGAAGGAAGACCGTCAGGATGTCATCCTCACAAAGCTTCTCCCCTACATCAAGGAGCTTGTTGTTGACAAGAACGAGGTTAGTTTCACCTTCATGCAATCTCTTTTAACTAGATCTACCAACAGTGAACCGCTCTTTTCAGCACGTCAAAACCGAGTTGGCTGGAGTTGTGATGGGTCTTGCCCCACTGTTGTCAAAGGAGGAGACAGTTGAAGAGATGCTGCCAATTTTCCTCCAACTTCTCAAGGACCCAATCTCCGAGGTCCGTCTCAACATCATCTCTAGTCTGACCAAGGTGCACGACCTCATCGGTTCGGACCACTTCTCCACCGCCCTTCTTCCAGCCATCACCGACTTGTCCGATGATGCCAAATGGCGTGTCAGACTCGCCATCGTCAACTTGATGCCGCTATTGGCAAACCAATTCGTGAGTTGTTTAATATAGGATACCGATGCAAAATGTATTCAATAGTAGATTTTATGACATACAGTATCAAAATTTGTTCACGTGTGCAACTAGCGGAAATTGATATAAGAGACGTTTCACGAGAGAAACGACCGAAAACAGCCAAAAAGTGCGCTAGGCTGTGTGTAAACCGTTTATGTTGAAGTTTTGTGCATGAGTAGATTTCAGTGCGCTGAATCCAAATATGTTGGTTCTGTTCCAGTATATCCTACCAAAGTCTCACAGTACCTGCACAAACTTAGCCCTCTTCAAACTTTGGATGTTCATATCTTTTTTTCAAACATTTTTTCGAGGAAAACGATTTAAGGAACAAAGTAACACAAACATGAAAATTCGATCAATATAAAAATTTCTAAAATTTATCGATTGATTTCGGCGCAGTCGTTTTTTGTCCATAACTTCACTCATATATCCGCGCGGCCTTATTTTTTGATCTGGTTACATAGAGAAAGAAAAGACGCTTCGATTGAATACAAAAAATCAAAAATTCGTTGTGCGTGTGAATTAGTACGTACTGTTGAAAAAAATAATTCTCAAAAGTACCCTTCAATATACAGTGCCGGGCATAAAGATACGAACCTAAAAACTCTTTGGCTTATATCAACCTGGGAGTTACGGATTGGTCTGTGAACTTCAGAGATATTGAAGAAAACATTTTCAAGCACTGTCTAGAAATATGGGAACAATAGGACATAACTGATCAGTAAAATAGATCATTTTCTTAAAACCATTCAAAATTGATTTTTTCCTCTGTTCATCTAATTTTCGTTTCTTTTCATTCATTAGGAATTTCCCCATTTTCAAGTGCATAGTTATGATAGTTTATACTATTAACATGATAAAAATCAAAAAATCCATTCAATCGGTGATTGTTCGATGCCATCACATGAGATTGAAGAAGTCGCACTTGACTGAAAAACCCGCGAAAACGATATCAGCTTTTTCTGAAGTTATTCTTGTTCCAGATGAACTGGATCTGTTTTAAAAATTGGTATGAACAGCTTTTTCATAGTTTTGACACCTTTCTAAGTTACATGTAAAAGATTCCAGATAGTTTGCCTTTGAACTTGTGGCTCACCTTCTCGAAAATTATCGAGATGTGGTCACTGTTTTATTCATAAAATGGAAACGCTATGTAGTAGATGTCCAATTCTTTGTAGACACCTTCCTAACATGTTTCTGGTTCAGCTAAACATCTAGACGTCCACTGAAAAATGGTTTGAAGTTTTTTGGAGAGAACCGAACTAGAGTAAAAGGATGAACGAATGTGCAGGGTTATACAGAGGCGATCTGAAATTGTCAGAACGAAAGTGAAGTTTAAGAAAAACGTTTAGTGAGATGTTCAAATGTAAAAGAAAGTTGTTTTCAATAACAACATCATTTAAAAATTGAGATTGTAGAAAGCTGAAAATAGGCTTCTTCGTACATTTTTATTTGAACCTCTTGCAATACTTTCAGATTATTGACTTGAGTACGCCATGATACTCAAATTGACAGTAGTAATGTAGAGAATGAGTCCACAAAGAAATGGACATCTACTACATAGCGTTTCTATTTTATGAATAAAACAGTGACCACAACTCGATAATTTTCGAGAAGGCCTTATTTTTTGATCTGATTACATAGAGAAAGAAAAGACGCTTCGATTGAATACAAGAAATCAAAAATTCGTTGTGCGTGTGAATTAGTATGTACTGTTGAAAATAATACTTCTCAAAAGTACCCTTCAAAATAACATTTCGCACTTTTTTGTGACTTCAGTCGTATTTTCATCTCCACAAAAGATATAGTACCAAAATTTGAAAGTAAAGTTTGCCTGGTTGTTGAGATACGGTATTCACATTTTTCGTTTTTCACCAAGTTTGCGCACGCTTATCTCCAAAACTGAACCATCAACGTTGCTTGATTTTTGATTCAAAAATATTTGCTAGTTGAGATCTATCGTTTGATAGTAATCACTATGTATCCCGTTCAAATTTGAGAGAGTTCTCACGCTTTGAATCAACCCTATGAAAGAACATGTTTCACACCTTTAAAGTACTGTGAAACCACAATTACAACCCAATTTGCCATGGTTTTATTGTTTTTCTCTGTTTTCAAATGTACGTAACTTTTCCGGAAAATTTATCAAATTTTGGCTGCTTCATCTCGGTTTTCACGAAAAAGCAATGAATGAAGTGGAAAAAATAGTTTTTACACATTGAAACTACTACCATTCTCTGTAAAATCTTGTTCTGATCAGGATTAATGCAAAAATCGCCAGAATCGATGCAAAATGAACGAAAATAGACAAAAATAGACAAAAATAGTGAAAATAGGACCGAAAAAAAGAAGAGGAAGCAAGAAGAGCGCGCAGTACAGTATCTCTCTTTCATTCTTACTTTCTTTTCTTCATGTGATTTTTTAATGTTTTCACATAATTCAGCTCATTTTGCATCGATTTTGAAAAACTAAAAATCATTTCGGAACAGAAAAATATTTTAAATCGATTGGTAATAGTCATGTCATCGATGAAGATGTTGAAACTTTGCTATGGGATATATTGCTTAAAATCAACTTTTAAATAAAAAAAAATGTTTTTTGTCACCAAAAAAGTTGTTGAACTTGGTGAGCTGAGTAAACGAATGGAAAAAATATGAAAAATTGATTTTGTCATTTCCTAGAGTCTAAATGACGATGAAACATGATTTTTCATAGGGTTGCATGATAACTCTCCCAAATTCGAACGGGATACATAGTGATTACTATCAAACGATAGATCTCGACTAGCAGATATTGTTGAATCAAAAATCAAGCAACGTTGATGGTTTAGTTTTGGAGATAAGCGTGCGCAAACTTGGTGAAAAACGAAAAATGTGAATACCGTATCTCAATAACCAGGCAAACTTTACTTTCAAATTTTGGTACTATATCTTTTGTGTCGATGAAAATACGATTGAAGTCACAAAAAAGTGCGGAATGTTATTTTGAAGGGTACTTTCGAGAAGTATTTTTTTTCAACAGTACATACTAATTCACACGCACAACGAATTTTTGATTTCTTGTATTCAATCGAAGCGTCTTTTCTTTCTCTATGTAATCAGATCAAAAATAAGGCCGCGCGGATATACACTCTGTTACTATAAAACAAGAACACCTATATTTTCTCATATTTCTCAGCTCATATTCATGCTAGAACTATGCCACTCCACGAACGTTTTTTACAAGCAGTAACAATGTTATCTGCCAAATATCAGCTGAATCGAACGATTGATTCGAAAGTTATAACAGAAAATGTCAAAAACAGGGTGTTACAAAAAAACAAGAACACTCAAATTACTGTAAGAAAAGAAAGTGCACGGTTGTCCAAACTTCATTTTTATTTTATTTTTCATCATTCAATCACCAATCAGTTATTTTTCAATGTAATGTGTGGTATAAAACATCTCTCTGGTACATTAAAAGATGGAATCCTGCCTTTTCGCAGAATCTGGCTTGTCCACATGGAAAATCGAAATAAAAAATTGCAGAACAGCTCCTTGTCTACTTGAACATCTTTAAAAATGTCATTTACTGTTTCAGCTTGAGCGTTGAAAAAAATTGGATATTCTGAGTGATCGTGGAAGTCGTCTTATTATCGATAATGCGTCTGACAACACGATTGGAGTGCGCGAATTTGCTGTCAAATGGCCTCAATCAATCTCTTCAACTACAGCTTCACCAATATGTTTTCAATCAAGCATGTAGAAGTGTTTTAAGCTATTCTCAGTGCTCAGAACAAACTGAGTATTAAATTTTCCGTTCGTAAAAAAACTTTGCAAGTCAGAGGTTCATCTGCACTTTCATTACGAGTGGAAAAAACGATGGAATCCTACCGTAAATTTTTCCAACAGCTTTTAAAACCGTCTGGTTCATCTAAAATTTTCTTTTCTTGTTCAAAACTATCTCCTGAGAGCTGACTTCGTGTTTGGAATCGAACGGTTCACTCGAAAAGTCACGACCTTTTTTTCATTTTTCTTGTCGCGAACTCCAGTCAAGCGATATTATGTTTTCGTGGTAGATGGGGTGCTTTTATGGTTCGCTGACACTAAATTTATCTGTACCTCTTCATTCCGAGCCAAGCTGTAGTTGAAGAGATTGATTGAGGCCATTTGACAGCAAATTCGCGCACTCCAATCGTGTTGTCAGACGCATTATCGATAATAAGACGACTTCCACGATCACTCAGAATATCCAATTTTTTTCAACGCTCAAGCTGAAACAGTAAATGACATTTTTAAAGATGTTCAAGTAGACAAGGAGCTGTTCTGCAATTTTTTATTTCGATTTTCCATGTGGACAAGCCAGATTCTGCGAAAAGGCAGGATTTCAACTTTTAATGCACCAGAGAGATGTTTTATACCACACATTACATTGAAAAATAACTGATTAGTGATTGAATGATGAAAAATAAAATAAAAATGAAGTTTGGACAACCGTGCACTTTCTTTTCTTACAGTAATTTGAGTGTTCTTGTTTTTTTGTAACACCCTGTTTTTGACATTTTCTGTTATAACTTTCGAATCAATCGTTCGATTCAGCTGATATTCAGCAGATAACATTGATACTGTTTGTAAAAAACGTTCGTGGAGTGACATAGTTCTAGCATGAGTATGAGCTGAGAAATATGAGAAAACATAGGTGTTCTTGTTTTATAGTAACAGAGTGTATGAGTGAAGTTATGGACAAAAAACGACTGTGCCGGAATCAATCGATAAATCTCAGAAATTTTTGTATTGATCGATTTTTCATGTTTGTGTTACTTTGTTTCCAAAATCGTTTTCCTTGAAAAAATGTTTGAAGAAGGATATGAACATCCAAAGTTTGAAAATGGCTAAGTTTGTGCAAGTACTGCGAGACTTTGGTAGGATATACTGGAACAGAACCAACATATTTGGATTCAGCGCACTGAAATCTACTTATGCACAAAATTTCAACTTAAACGGTCCACAGACAGCCTAGCGCACTTTTCGGTCGATTCTCTCATGAAACGTCTCATAAAGGATCAATGAGACATTTTCGTTGAGTCGTGCTAGTTATATACCACGACCACACTGTTACCTAACTCAAGGTAAGCCGTTTTGATTTCCAAATGAAAAATCCAGGGCCAAGTCTATTTCGACGAGAAGTTGCTCCCGATGTGCCTCAACTGGCTTGTCGACCACGTCTACTCGATCCGTGAGGCATCGACGGTCATCATGAAGGAGTTGACTGAGAAGTTTGGAGGCGTCTGGGCCATCGAGAACGTTATGCCAAGAGTTGTCAAGCTCTCCAAGGTGAAAACAGAACAAAATGAGTCTCTAAACATTATTTCCGTTTTTGTTATAAATCTATAAAACTGCAAATCAAACATATTTCTCATTTAGATGTCATTGTTTGACAAAAATCTGAATGTCTTTCCGAGATGTTATTATGCTCCATCATTATTATTTCTCATTTCAGGAAGCGAACTACCTCTACAGAATGACCTGCCTGTTCTGCCTCAATGCCCTCAGCGAAGCCATGACCCAGGAGCAGGTTCAAGCTGAAGTTCTCCCAGTCCTTAAAGAGGTATTCATTCATGTTGCAAAATCGGTTTTCCTTCGTCAAAAAAAGGCTATAGGGGTGTATACGCAATTTCACACTATCTCTTTCAGCTCGCCGAAGACAACGTCCCCAACGTTCGCTTCAACGTTGCGAAGAGCGTGAAGAGAATTGGAAAGACAGTTTCACCAACGTGAGTTTACATACCTATAAAATTGGAGAATAGTGAAAGACTTTTGAAAATTTCCTACATGACATCATTCAAGCGTTACATGAAGGTGTACGAAAATATAAGAACGGTAATGATACGTGGTCTGTGTTTTTACCACTTTTGCAGACAATTTTCTTCACTTATAGGAAATTTTCATCACGTTCTCCTGTTTCCTTACACCTTCATATAGTCCCTCAGCCTTTAGCCATTTGAAAAGACTGTTCTGTTTTAACACAACAAATTTTCTTTCAGTGTTTTGACGTCCGACCTCCTCCCAACGCTCAACACGCTAATCAACGATACCGACTTTGACGTACGCTACTTCGCCGAAGAGTCCAAAAACGGTGAGATTTATCAATTTTATGTGCATTTTTAGAAGTTTTGTGGAGAATATATTATTAGTTCCAGCGTAGTAATTTTGACAGCTAGGAATGATGAAGTTGAAAACTTTTTGACAATTGAATTTCACTTTGAAAAACGCAAGATTATGAAAAATATTCAATCAAAAAATTTCAGCCCTTGGACT
The DNA here is from genome assembly GCA_963978915.1 of Caenorhabditis parvicauda. Taxonomy (NCBI): domain Eukaryota; kingdom Metazoa; phylum Nematoda; class Chromadorea; order Rhabditida; family Rhabditidae; genus Caenorhabditis; species Caenorhabditis parvicauda. Next base: position 16,133,735 of record OZ022252.1, read on the forward strand.
ATGAATGGACACCAGAGTGGACAACTCTCAACTATTTTCCATTAATCTCTTGATGTATAGATAACAACAACCACTCATATCTCTCCAACAACTTTACGAAATTCCCCATTTGAATGTTATAGAACGCAACGCACTTCCGGCGGCAGTCTCGGCTGAAATTTCACAATCAACTTATTTATTTGTTTGGTCACCGGAAAAGATGGTGCGCCCCACTCTTTTATTCTATTGTATTGGTTTCGCATCACGATTTTATGATAAATGTCTTGACTTTTGAACGATTTTTCAATGCATTTTTATGCGTGTTAGTCGTATTTTACTATTTGATGGCTATTTAAAAAGAAAGAAATGAGCAAACTTTTATTATACAGGACATGCGGAAGAGGGCGGCATGCTTCATGCTATTTCTTCTCGTCAGATGTTTAGACTCGATCGGTACCTTTGACATGGAAGAGATCCGGTAATTTGTTACTTACGTTTTTTATGAGGAATATCGTTACTTTGTGATTAATTATGACGTCACACTTTGAGTTTTCATATAATCGAGCTGTCTATTCAAACCGGGCTAATTGGTCGCATTTTCTTTCCGCGGCTAGTTTTCAATGAAGACCTCATAAGTATTAGCAGTAATAATCGAAATTAGAGAGAAATCTTAAACGCAGAGTCTGCAGAACGCCGCAGACTTCAATTTTTGGCTTGCGAAAATTTTGAGCTACGAAATTCGGGACAAACTTGTTCGTACCCTAAGCCTAATCAAGCCACCAGTGACAACCATACTACAGAATTTTCATATTCTTGAAAGAAAATGAGACTGCGCTCTACGTTTTAAAATCACAAAATCACCCGAAATAACAAACTAACATCATGGAAGAAAGTATTTTTTCGTCTTGCAGGACGCGCACGTACCAAATCGATTTCTCTGACCACAATGACTTCTTCAACTCGAAGGTGGAGGGCAATAACGAGAATTATGCAGATTTTGAGATGACTGACCATGTTGGCGTGAAGTATCGGTGTTCCGAGCAGAGACAGGAAGAGGTGATTTCATGATTAAATGTCTTTTTCACGGATCAACTCGAAAAATTATCTTGTCGGTATAGTCATGTCCCTTTTGTATATGAAATAGGTTTTTAACAATTCATACATGCGGCATTTGAAGATATCAGAGTTGCACAGAAGTAAAATTTTTCAAAACGGAAGTCAGAAGACGGGAGTGAAATTTTTTTCACTGAAGTCGGAAGTAAAAAAAGGGCGGAAGTCGGAATTCCGTGCAACTTTGGAAGATATGTATTTTTGCAGGCCCAACTGAGCACGAAAAGCACGAAGGAAGTTTACGAGCAACTGATCGCAGCCAGTTTTTATGTACAGGAGTGTATCACAAAGGTTGGAATCCTTGTATGCTTGGTTTCATGTTCGTGTTCATTTCAGAACAATGGCTGGTGGTCGTACGAGTTGTGTCATGGAAAACACATTGTTCAGAAACACAGAGGTAACTTTCATAACTTTTTGTGGTAGGAGTTTGCCTGTATGTTGTTGTAATTTAAAATCGAAACGTTTTTTCTCAAAAGTAGAACCTTAATTCACAAAATTTGGGTAGAATCTGGATTGAACCAGGTAAGAAAAATCTAATTAGACCTTGTAACTTTAGTGTAAGACCTGGTAAGTGTTAACAAAACTGTCAAGACCTGATTCCGAGATAACCAGGTTTTATACGAACATTGTCAGGTCTTATATGAACAATACCAGGTCTTCTTGATATATTTTTTTATTTTCTCGACATGAAATAGCACAGAAATTGAAAAACAGAAACTAAATACATATATGATATATCAGCTCGCTCAAAATTTTTTCTTTGCTTTTATGGTGACGCGACGAAAACGCGGATTTAGCATTTAAAAAAAATTACAGATAACGATTACCAGGTCACCGAGATGAAGTTGGGTCACTACGAAGACCGACTTGGAGTAGCTGACTTCGGGGTATTCATTGTTTTGGTTAAAATATAATGTAGTGATTTTCAAGGAATCACAACCGGATCGTCCCTACTATGTGGAAGAATACTACTCGAAAGGAACCTTATGTGAGAAAACTGGCAAGCCAAGAAGCACCATAGTTCGTGTAAGTGTTCACCTGTTTCACTAAAGAAAATTTTCAATCAATCAAACTGTTTTAATGAGTTTTGTAATGGATAAAAAAGTTAGGATGCCAATTTTAAAGATATCGCCTATCATAATGATGGTTTATGAAGGAAAGCGTAGTATCTGACGGTTATCTATGTTTTAAATAAAAATCTTGAAAGGCTTTAGAATAGGATACTTTAGTTGTAAACTCTGTAGCGATTCTACAGAGTCACATAATACAACTTTCAGTATTACTGTGGCTTGTCCGTCCCAACCGAAGAAGCCGTAATCACTTTGATCAAAGAGAACGATGTCTGTTCCTACATCATCCATGTAAAGCTTGGTACTCTGTGCAAGAAAAGAGAGTTTGTACCGCCGCATCAGGTATTTCTTCGACCAGCATGAAACTATCGAAAACAGATTGTTATTCTTAATGTCAAGAATGAGAAAGGATTAGATGTTTCCTTGAGAATTTGTTTATAGATGAGAAACTTTTCTTTTTATTTTGTCGGAAAGTAACAAAACGGTAAATGATCCTGTACTTATGGAATTCCTAACCTTTTTTGTGATCAGGACTTGAAAAATTCAAGGCGTGTAAAAAGTATGAAGTGATACAGCGAAACCAAGCCGAGTCCATGAAAAAATGGCCAATTTGGTAACTCAATCAAAAAGTAACTACATTTCGAATAAATCAATCTGCTTAACCTTGTCGGAGTGAAATTATTGCCGAGTTAAGGGGGATAGAAATTTTAGTCACTTGAATAAGTTTCTTTCAATCAATACCTCTTTTTCAGAGATACTCGTCACTGATCCAATGCGTCAACCTGAATCCTGGAATGAAGTCGCCCAGTGTTCATGATCGTCTCGAGAAGTTGGACGAAAAGCTTGAGAATATTGCCCCTCACATGGCGGTCATCGACACAGAGTGGTCATCACAGAGATGGCCTGTGGACAAGAGGATAGCGAAGAAGATACAGCAACTGGAGAAAGAGGAATTTGACGAGGAAACGGCTGGAATGACACTAGAAGATGCGAAAGTAGTGATTGCTCATCAAGCTATTGGACTACGGAACAACATTCACATGACAGACCTTCTAGACGATGAGCAGGAAAACGAAGAGTTGGAGGATATGTTGAACCCCGACGTCAATATTGAAAATTGATTGGAGTTGAAGGGTGAGGTTTTGGATTGATTGATTGATGCACTCTGTTTAGGAAAATGATAACGCTCAATATTGAGATTTTAACATTGACGATTAGGATGTAAGACTTGAAGCATACTAAATTACCCTTTTTTCGGATGCTAGATTTCATGTTTATATTTAGATTTTAAAAGTCCTACCTGAAGGAGTGCATGGTCTCAGTTTTTTTTTACATGACCATCAAAAGAGCCAGACTATAAACTTACTTACTTATGTTGTTAGTTTTGACTACTGAAAAAAGGTAGTTGTGTGACAGATGTACAGTACACGTGTGCCTAGTTACAGTTGAAATTTTCTTGAAAAATCGGCATTTTAGAATGTCCACTACAATATGTAGGAGGTTAGGCTTGGGTTTTCTGAGGTTTAAGCATAGCTGCAACGTAGTAAATCAGGTCGATCTCCCAAATCAAGCCATTTTGGCCATTCCTTAGCCTAAATGCAAAAGTGCCAATCGCTGTGTCGTTCATAATGTTATGGTATCACTTTCAGGTACCCAACGTTTGCAGACCATCTGATGGAGAGTGAGTTTTGAATCCTGATTCCTTTTATTGTTATCATCGCCAAATTCTTTTTCATTCACTGGCGTACCGCTCCTTGTGGCATATTCTCCAAATATTAAATTTTAGGGAAACACTTGGTATTTTGTTCAGTAATCCTTACATTGGTAAGTCAAAGCTAGCTAAAAAATTTTGAATGGGATGGTTCGTTGCTAACTGCAAACACTTTCTCAGGAAAAAATCAATTAGACCTGCTAAACGCGATCAAAACTATTGCAAGACCTTATTCCAAAATAATCAGGTATGGTATGAATACAGTGTGTCCAAAAATAATTGTGAAGGGTCTAAAAACCTTCATAACTTTTTCATTCTTTGTTCTATCACTTTTTCATGTTAGTATGTTAAAGTAATAGTCATGAACATTGTTTTCACAAAAAATGGTACTATTTTATGATGGATCCCTCGAGTTATGACAGCTAGAATGTAAAAACAAGTGTACAGAAAAAAATGTGAAATTTTGTTTTTTCCTTAAATACGAAACTGGGACGATTTAAAATTAGAAAACTGTTGTAAATGTTACAATGTTGATTATTACTCCGAATCACACCAGACTTTAAGAAGTTATATCGTTCTGGAAGTCTAGAATTTTCATTTTTGTTCATTTTCTTACCGGAGCCGCGCAATAATTGTGAAACGGTTCTTATGGCGCTATATTTTTTCTCATTTATTCATATACCCAATTATTAACTTCTGAAGTTATGAAACGCATCAAAAACCTCAGTTTGTTTAGAATATGGATAAAAACCTACTGATTTTGAACCAATCCCAAGATGTCGATGAGATATTTTGATAAAAATTAAACTCTATCCATGATGTACTTTGATCAAATTGATTTTCCTGACGCGTCTAATGTAGAGTTTGTTGTTTTTAGTGAAAATAAGATTTGTGGCGCTGATCCAAGAAGATCCTAGAACAATTTGAGAAAATTGAATTTTCACTAAATTTACTTTTGGAAAAAATGTTTTATTTTTCATCCCAAAACATTACAAGAATCCTGTAGACTGTTTAATCGTTGTGATAGAATCTATTCTTGAACAGAAAAAAACAGAAGATCGTAGTTGTGAAGCTTTTTATACAGAAACGGATAGTTTTTCGAACATGCAGTTTTGGTAATAATTCAGTTTTTCAATTTTGTGCTGGATTTTTCGAACCGGAGTAAACATGCTTTCTTTTTTTTGATAAATTAACAAACTTAATCCCAGAAGAATCGAGCAGACCAATTTTATCACAGTCCATCTTGGACATAGTTCAATTTTTAGCAACACATTTCATCGGCATCTTGAGAAATGTGCCAAATTAGGAGTTTTTTATACATATTCTAAACAAACTAAGGTTTTTGATGCTTTTTATTACCTTAAAAATTGCTAATTGAGTATAGGAATAAATAAGAAAAATTATAGCGCCATTAAATCCATTTCACAGTTATTGCGCAGCTCCGATAAGAAAATGGACAAAAATGAAAATTCTGGACTTCCAGAACAATATAACTTCTTCAAATCCAATGTGATTCGATGTAATTATTCCTCATTGTAACACTCACAACAGTTTCCCAATTTTAAATCGTCCCTGTTTTGTATTTGAGGAAAAAACAAAATTTCACAATTATTTCTGGACACCGGTTTTTAGATTCTAGCTGACATGACATGTTATAACTTGGGGGTGCATTCATAAAACGAAACTATTTTTTGTGAAAACAATCTCCATGATTATTAGTTCAACATACAGTACTGTTCATAATCTTAGTCGCATTCGACTTTTTCGTCATAATTCTTTTCAAACTCAATGAATCGATCTGAACTACTCAGAGAAAGTTTTGGAGTACATTACACGTTTGTGGTACAAGTTTGGTTATTATTCACAAAGAATGAACATATTTTTGGAATTGAAACGAGAAACATGAATAATTGAAAAAATTTAATTCATGACTCAAAGGCACATAACTTACTAAAGTCAGTACTAGATGTTCCAGACTAGTTATAAAATGCTTGAATATGTTGTCTCAACTGTTTTCGTGTCAGTCTTAGCCTGACATCTTTTTGGCCTAGAGCACAGGAGTTTTACAAAAACCAGCACCTTGAAGATCTGCCATGTTTTTAGAAAACGAGTTATCTGCAATGAATATCGTGGTTCAAATTTGCTACAAATCACTCCACAGCTTTTTACAGTATCGATGTTCATTTTTCGAATATTAAAATGCTGTTGGACAAATCATCGTGTTCACACGACATCGTTGAATCCAGAAACCCAGATCACACACCCTGTGTTCGGTGGCGTTTTCCTCTGGAATCTCGTATCCGAAGGCAACATTCATGACTTTTTGTTTCATAATATTGGTATCATATAAATTTAAATTCTATTGACTTGCCATAAGCACCCCCAAAAATCTCAATAGCGAAATATAACCGTCCAAATATAACTCATAGACTATACCGTTATGCTCTCCATACTTCAGGGTTGGATACAGATGCTTTTCGTCGTATTCAGTTTTTTTTTTGAATTTTCCAGATGAAAAACATTATTTCACTATGTTTACGTGATTCCAGAACTCCAGTTGTTACGTGACACGTTCTGACATGTTCAGATGACTGGAGCACTACAACATGCAAGACAGTACTTCCTGTTTCTGGGGATTCGGGTCTTGCAGTGTGCTCGTGATCATGGATTATAACAAAAATTTATGTGTGACAAATATACGCTTATAAAAATTCTAGAATATTGTCATTGAGTATGACATTTCAGAGAAAAATGCCGCCGAACACAGGGTGCGCAATCTGGGTTTCTGGATTCGACGATGTCGTGTGAACTCTATGATTTGTCCAACACCATTTCGATATTTGAAAAACGTACTTCGATACTTTTAAAAGCTGTGGAGTGATTTGTGGCAAATTTGAACCACGATATTCATTGCAGATCACTCGTTTTCTAAAAACATGGCAGATCTTCAAGGTGCTGGTCTTTGTAAAACTCCTGTGCTCTAAGCCAAAAAGATGTCAAGCTAAGACTGACACGAAAACAGTTGAGACAACATATTCAAGCATTTTATAACTGGTCTGGAACATCTAGTACTGACTTTAGTAAGTTATGTGCATTTGAATCATGAATAACATTTTTTCAATTATTCATGTTTCTCGTTTCAATTCCAAAAATATGTTCATTCTTTGTGAATCATGACCAAACTTGTACTACAAACGTGTAATGTACTTCAAAACTGTCTCTGAGCAGTTAAGATCGATTCATTGAGTTTGAAAAGAGTTATGACGAAAAAGTCAAATGCGACTAAGATTATGAACAGTACTGTACTAGCATGAGAATGTCATAGAACAAAGAATGGAAAAGTTATGAAGGTTTTTAGACCCTTCACAATTATTTTTGGACACACTGTATTACAAGGTACTAAATAAATTTTACCATGGTATGGTAATGTACAAGACTTCAAAATATTCATATAAGACCTGGTATTGTTGATACAAACCTTGGATATTTCGGAAATAGAATTCTGAAATCAAAGCGGTTCACCAAGACTTTCCCTAAAGCTTATCATCATGTACACACCATTAATTTTCCCGCCAAAGATTCTGACTGGTCTTTTGAATTTATCAAGTAGTTATCAATTTTATTCCATTCGAAAACTTGACAGCCTCCTCCTTTGTACATTATTCATGATTTCCACGAGTTTTCTCTGAAGAAATATGCCAACTTCATATTTCTCGGGTTCCTGCTGCTTTAATAAAAGTCAGAATCGACCGATTTCAAGAAATAGCAGAGCTTTAGTAAGTATATCTCCCTTTCCCTTGAAAAAGTAAGAATCATTCCCGCGCTTAATTCTTGGTTATATTTCAACAGGACGCGCTGGAATGATTTTTCACTTCACACCCTTCTACTTGTGAAAAACGACTTGTATCTAATTTATCCCATACCCCGTTGGGCGAACAGTCGATGGAACCAACGACACCATTTTCTAGACGCCCTTACCATTCGCACCTCGTTGATTTATGAACAGTTTCTTGCCGAATGAATTGTTTCTTTTTTCTATGGCGATACTTGCTCGAAGAAAACAGTTGATCGCTGTTCTATATCGCATTAGTTGATGTTATTACTTCAACCAGCGCTCAATCATTTCAGTTGAATATGAGTCACGAAGCGAGTCCCTTTGACGAATCAGAAGATCTGCCGGTGACTGGACAAACCATGAGGCTGATGGCATTGTCGAAACTCGACGACGACTATTACCTCGGTGGTGGAGTTCACGAAGATCGTGTTGACTCGGATGATGAGATGAGGTTACTTTTGTTTTTTTTCGAATCGAGGTGTTGGTAAAACTTTTTGAAATTACTAATGAATGAGAGGACATACTGTAAATGACTGATGAGTAGGTCAAGAGGTGCACTGTAGCTGTAGCAGTTCGAATCTGCAAACGAACATCTTTCAGCTCGGACGACGAGGTCAAATCGCACCTGAAGAAGCTCGCTGGAATCGATGACAAGAAGACGGAGAAAGATGCGTTTGGCAGGAAAAGTGAGTCTCACATCTATTCATCACTTGATCAACATTGCAGGAAGAAAGTCGGAGTTTGAAGATGAGATGGACGATCTGTTGGATAGAAGTATCAGCGAGTACGCCAGTGATAACATGCGGTCGTTGGGTTTAGGCGATCCACTTTTTGAGGTTTGTTTTCCATTCACTATTGACATTTGACTGAACCAGTACAGCTTGAGTAGGTTCAGACTGTCCAGTGTAAAATAGCTAACTCACTTTTGTAATTTCTCAGTCCGAACAAAATTGATGCATACAGTATTGTAATTGTCAGGTCTTGAAGACGAACTCAATACATTAGTCACTGTTTCCAAACCGTACTCAAAATAGTTCTCTAATTAGGAAAAATACCCTTTTCGGTTCCATGAAGAGTTTTCGAAAGTGAAATTTTTCAAAACGGAAGTCGGAAGTCGGAAGTGAATTTTTTAAACGGAAGTGAAATTTTTTTCTCGGATGTCGGAAGTCGGAAGTGAAAAGAGGACGGAAGTCGGAAGTTGGAAGTTGGAAGTCGGAAGTATAATTTTTTCAACGGTAGTCAGGAGTGCAAAAAAGTTAGAAAAAACCCAGAGATATTGTATATCCGCTCATTCTCAACAGGTGAAGGTCATTTCCTGACTGAGTAGAAACGATTTCACGGTCTTTTCGTCATTTTTCACGAAAAAATTTTTTGACGGAAGTAGGAAGTAGAATTTGTTAAACGGAAGTCGGAAGTGAAAAAAAGGCGGAAGTCGGAATCCCGCGCAACTCTGGTTCCATGTGAATTCTTTGTTTACCCTGTCGGAAAAAATTTCGTGATCAATGTTCACTTTCCATAGCTATCAGGACAACTTGGTACTTGTTGCGCTTTTCCAAACCACCAAGATTCACCATGAGCACGAAAATTAAATGTGATTTTATGCTGGAATCGCGAAAACTGTTTTACATCACATGTATCAAGCCCCGAATTTTTCAGTCCAAACTTGCCATCGACGACGCCAAGGAGGACGAAGAAATGAGGAAGATTGACGAAAATGCGCGGAAAGAGTTTGAGAATGCAGAGAGACAGATGTCTTCATTGGAAATGTTACCCTATGATCTGGTAACTTTTGCGTTAGATTCAGCGTAAAATTTCAATCCAGATGTAATTTTCAAAAACTGAATTCATATGATTTGAAAACCCTTCAGACATCTGATTCTGAATTTTGAGTTTGCGACTTCACAACGTCTGTAACTTTTTTCACAAAAAAGCTAGCGACATGAGGTGAAGTTATTTGAATTCAGCGTTGAATTTCGATCTAGAAGAAGTTTTGAAAAACAAAAAACTACATTTTGAAAAATTTCCATTTTTCATGTTTTCGAACAGAAAAATCGAGTGAGTTGGCCAAACTGGTAACACTTTTGGAGTTCCCAATAATTCAATTATGTCTACAGGATCTGACTGACAGCGAAGTGGACCCCGAGATGCCGGCGGCTGTGATCAAGGATGATAGAGGTTTACTTATAGATACAATCAGTTTTCACTGTACTAGTGCCTTCTCTCTCTCACTATCTCGTACAGTAGTGTTACATTATTGAAATAGGAAAAAATAATAGTGAACCATGGTTCATAGTTATACCAGAGGCACATAGCTTCCTCTACCTGTAAAAAAGTCTGATCTCCGTAAATCGCAGCAGTTTCGCCTTGAAATACAAGAACGTAAAAGTAATGCGCCTTTAATTTCAATGGACTGAAAGTAAGAATAATAACTTAAATCCACAAAGATCTAACTTTTCGTTGTGAGAGTCCCGACTCCTACCGTACTCATTTTACAAAAATGCGACTGGCGCGCGTTTGTAATCGGTCAGACTTTTTGCTAGATATGTGCAGCGGTATAATTTTTCTTCTAGTCCTAATATTTTTTAGTGTTGTCTTTTTTTTAAACGTTGAAAACTTTTTTGAAGTTGATGTGGCTTTACCGAACGTTTCGATGAGAAATTCTCACACGGACCATATTTACTAAATTTAAGATATATTAAATGAATTCAATTCAACCTTTCGTATTTTTATGAACCGAAATGTTCATAAAATGTATGACTATACACATCTCAAACAGATTGTCCATACGATTCACACAAAGTTCAGAACTGTCTAGGAATAATGTTCTAGAACTTTCTAGAACAATTCTGATCGTTCCCACACTCAAAACTTTATTGTTCAGGAGTACCAATAAAACTTGTCTACAGTCACAAAAATGGCACCGAGTTTGATGTTGAAGAGAGAAGAAGACGTCAAAGAGAACGACGTCATCGAGCTGCAAAAAAAAAACCATCTGAAGCGGAAAGGCGTAAAAATCTGATTAAAAGTGTCGCCGAGGTTATTTTCAGATTCAAAAATCAATTTTTTCTATTTAAAAACAGACGAAAAGTTATGAGTAATACTTTTGTAAGTCATGAAATCGTCTGAACGGGATATTAAACATCTTGAAGCGGCTGAATATGATGAAGCGGTTTAGATTTAGCGAGTTGAATCAGATTTATCACTAACTCAAGTGAACATATGAAATTGCGAAGGAGAAGTGACTGTCTCGAGACCGATCAATTTCTCATGAGTGATTACTACTACCACTGTATGAAGCTTTCAAATTGCCTTAAATTGTGTTTTTCAAAATTTTCAACAAAAAAAACGTTCCTTATAGCTAACTTGCAGTCGTTCAAGCAAGCGAGTACAAGTGATCCAGCTGAAGGACCATCAGAGGTGACTTTCAAAAGTTTAACAAGTATTGAATCAATGTTTCAGAAACCTTTCGTGGACAGGTCGAAACCTCTGAAATCGATCCTGAAGAAGCCCGAACCGGCAACAGATAAAGTAGAGGAAATGGAGACTGATGAGACGGTATGTTGTCTTTTTTTTAACAACAAACCTATACGGTCATTTGTTATTATACTGTCCATTACGTTTAGTCGAAAGGCCACATTTCTAGCGTTTGAAACCCAAGGTTGGACGGAAGTGTACCTGTACCTACAAAACGGGATGTCATTATCCGTATTTCTCTAAATTTTCTTTCGATCGTAGCTATCCACTTCAAAGATTCCAATTCTCTTTTGAAAAACATATTTAAGCGGTGATCCAAGTTTCAGAAAAAAAGATGGTTTTCAGAAACACGTCACACTCGAAACGGGCAACAAAGAAGAAAATGAAGATGAAGATGATAACAACCCGATCAAGAAGGCAGCAAGAGATAGGCTCAAGGAGGTTGAGAAGAATGTAAGTTTCTTAACTTTACCATAATTTTCATCGAGAATATAAAACTTCAAATATAAAACGCAAGTACGATACTAAAACTATCATTCTTTGCTGGTCGTAAACTTAGCTTATACGTCTGAAACCACTGTAGAACTCGGTATGATGTCCACGCTTGATTTTTCAAAATTGTGTGCATAAATCGCAAAACTGTTCTGCTGTTATTCACATTCGTCCACTTTTCCAACAAAGAGAGAATGTGGAGACTATAAAATAAGTTACCAATGTCTGGCTTCAGGATGACTTATTCTACGACGACGAGGAAGACGACGACAATGAACGATGGGTACGAGCGAAGCGACGTCGCAGCCGTGGTGAGGAACCATTGCAGCCAGTGTCGACGTCAGGACGAACCAAGGAGGACTTGAACATTGAGAGAAAGTTGGTGACTGCATGGAAATGCACATTTCAATGATAGAATTTGAAGGCCGAAGTTGGACAACGATTCGGACGCAGTTCTATCGTGCCCCGGATGCATGACCGAACTCACCAGCGATTGTCAGAGACACGAAATTTATAAGGATCAGTACAGGTTGGCCCTCTCTCTATCTCTCTCTTTCTCTCTCTCTCTCTCTCTCTCTCTCTCAGTTCTTTCTTCTCAAAATAAAGTTTCAGAGCAATGTTCGTCTCCAACTGCACACTGGATGAGCAAAAAGTGACAGTTGAAAAAACGGGAAAAGATAAGAGAAAACAGAAGAAGACAAAAGGAACAGGAGTCTCTGCGGTTAGTTAAATTTCTTCATAACTTCGAATTTCAGTCAGTAGAGCACCTAGATACAGTACTGGCCATAATCTTTTTCGCACCCTTATTTTTCAGTATAACTCTATTCGATCTCTTTCAACCGGTCTGAAATTTTGGACATTAATTTGAAGAACAATAACAAGTTTTTCTGCGAAATCTGAGTGTTATTCACATGGAAAAAATATATTTTCATATCAATAACGAAAAACGCCCAAAATCGGGATACTTGATATCTCTGATTCAGAGCACAAGAAAATTTTTCACCGCCTTGAAGAGCACTGGGAGTAATATAAAATGTTTAAATACATCATGGAGAAGGTATACGCACGCGTTTATGATCAAAACCTTCTCCATATAGAATTCAGAAATGAGACAACGATCGTCACTTCGGAGCACAGTCGAGATTTTTGCAAAACGACGATATTCGGCTCCGACTGGTTCTTGTTAATTTCAAAAATGTTCAAACACGTTCATCTAACATTTTTCTTCAAACACGTTCATCTAACACAATATTCAGTGCTGAATTTTGTATTTGACGAAACATCCGATTGGCACAAGGTCTTTGAAACTTGGTTCTCACATGCCTTGACATGAGGTCGGTAGCTACAATGGGAAAAAATATTATCGAAAGACAGTAATCTCAGGATTTTAAAGTGATGTAATCATTATCTTGATTCAATCTTAATAATACTTCACTTGTAACACATTCTTCAGGCGTCAATGAAATCTTGAGGCCATAAAGAGCACTTTACGTTTTCCAGGTGTACTGCTCATGACATCTGGCCAGGTTGGTAGAGCCTAAATATTTTCAAAGTGTCGGAAACCTGCTTGAGTAGATTGCTTTTGATGTTTTCCATCATATTGGTCAGAATTTTAGTCCTAAATAGAGATTAGACTATCGATTTTCAATTTTAAAGAAAAAAACAAAATTTCGTGATAGTTGGATGATACTTCTCAAGTGGACTATTGTCTTCATTGGCAGATATTCATGAAACTTAGAAAAAACACCAAAAGAATAAATACGAAAAATCAATTTGCACTACTAGAGACAGAATAATAATGTTTTTGATGAAAGTTATCCCATAAATTTACTACCGACCTAGTGGCGAATAATGTGATAACCAAGTTTCGAAGACCTTGTGCCAATCGGATAACTTGTCAAATACGGAATGCAGCACTGGATATTGTAGAAAAGTGTTGAAAGAACGTGTTTGAACATTTTCAAAATCAACAAGAACCAGTCGGAGCCAAATATCGTGATTTTGCAAAAATCTTGACTGTGCTCCGAAGTGACGATCGTTGTCTCATTCCCGATGTGTAACAAGCAAGGGAAAGACCAAAGCATTCATCTATCATTGACACCATTCGTTTATTCTATATGGAGAAGGTTTTGGTCATAAACGCGTGCGTATACCTTCTCCATGATGTATTTGATCATTTTATGTTACTCCTAGTGCTCTTCAAGGCGATGAAAAATTTTCTTGTGCTCTGAATCAGAGATATCAAGTTTCCCCATTTTGGGTGTTTTTCGTTATTGATATGAAAAGTATACTTTTTCCTTGTGAATAACACTCAGATTCAACAGAAAAACTTGTTATTGTTTTTTAAATCAATGTCCAAAGTTTCAGACCGGTTGAAAGAGATCGAATAGAGTTATACTGAAAAATAAGGGTGCGAAAAAGATTATGGCCAGTACTGTAATTAAAGACAGAATGATGTGGTTTTAATTCTGTTAGGAAAGGGCAATTCAGTTCATACTGTAATCTCATCCATGTGAAAAGACCACCTAGGTAGTTGAATGGAATCTGATGCCTACTGTAGTTTTAACACTGCCTAGAAAGATGAGTCTTTTGCAATCATGTCGATAATCACCCATACTCAATAATCTATTGAAATTTCCAGCCAGTGAACTCGGACATCTTCACACCGGTCAAATGTTCAGTCTGCAGTACGGCTGTAGCGATGATGGACTCTGACGAGGTTTATCATTTTTTCAATGTTCTATCCGGTTATGCCTGATTTGTTGACCATCCAATCACAATTCCTCAAAATTTGAAAATGATCCTCTCGACTGTTGTTTTAGTGTCGACGGAACGATACTTGTGAATCCACCTTAACTTATTTAAACCCGGGTTTGGGCCCGTTAACAATGTATTATCCCATCCCTCATCTCGGTTTACTATTCTGAGGTTGATTTATATTAACATTGTTGGTTATTTTAATCTTGTTATTTTGAATGAAGTTGAATACGTTTTAAGTGTAAACAATTTTAATTTGATGCTGTAAGGTGAAACTATACAGTGGAAATAACAGGAGTACGGTATGCTGTTTTTAAGAATTATTCAACTGGCTAAAGAAGGAAGGAAACGTGTACGGCCTACAATACACAGTCCAGGGAAATAAATCAAAAATAAAATTGTATGCATCGCGCAACTTCTTTTCTCACAGTAATGTGAGTGCTCTCGTTTTTTTGAAACACGTTTTTGATATTTTTGATTATAACTTCTTAACAAACAGATCGATTGAGCTGAAATTTGGTACATAACACTATTCTAGCATCTGCAAAAGTCTTCTGAAGTTACATTGTTCCAACACCAATACGAACTAAGATAATTCAGAAATTATAGGTGTTCTTGTCTTTTTGAAACAGATTTTATTCGTCCGAAGTGTTATAGGCCGGTACCCTGCGAGAAACTGACCCATTATTTTGAAGATCATCGAAAACAGTTAGAAAATTGTTGGTACGGTATACCTCATAAGTTGCAACAACCTGTTTTTTCAATCCGAACATTTTGGTTGAAGCTCGGTTTTCTTTAACGGATCATTCGTCAAACACGCTTGGCATCAAGCCAGAAAATCGACCCGCTGAGTCAGTCAAACCGGAAGTGGGAAGTTGAACGAATTCACGATAGTTGATGATGCGGGAGAGAGAGAGAAAGAGGGAGTATTAAAGAAGGTCGGTCCTTCTTCTTTGTTTTCCCCTCGATGGTAATGATTGATCTACTCTGACTGATACTGATTCTTCTCTTTACTGTTACACCGTCACTCACAATAGTTTTCTATTTTGTCGAATTTGTGGAAACTAGTCTGTTTCAGCAAAACTACAGTATTCTCTCTCTTTCCCTCTCTCCTCTCTCTCCTCTCCTCTCCCTCTCCTCTCCCTCTTCTTTCTCCCTCTCACTCCCTCTCTCTCTCTCTCTCTCTCTCTCTCTCTCTCTCTCTCTCTCTCTCTCGCTGTTTCTTTCTCTCTATCTCCTCCTGTATACTTTTCACTCCAGGATGCATCGCCTCATCACCCTAGCTCTGTGCGTAGCTGCTGTTAACGCCCTTGGACGTACACAGTCAGTTGGAGTAACCGGGAAGTTGATCTGTAACGACAAGCCAGCTGCAGGAGTCAAGATCAAGTTGTACGATGAGGACAAGTGTTAGTTTATGGAAGTTTGAAGACACCTACAGTAGTTTCGCTTACTGAAATGTTCTTGTCCATTAAAAGTAGGAACCTCATATTGTTTTCCAGAAGAATGAGAAATCCTGCCTAAAAGAGATTAGACATCTATGATTGAACTGTAAGAAGGTCATTCTTGTCTTTCCCCATAAAAACAGAAACAATGGTTATCGGATGGATGAGATGAGACGCTAACTTTGTCCCAAAGGAATATGATCAATCCATGTTCTCTGGAAGAGGGAGAATTCATTCAAATAATTGAAAAAGTGAAAAAATAGAATCAGGCTTCTTGACATGTGTCCCATTAGAATATGGCCAACATTGTTCGAGAAATGGATATTGTGTTGATTTCGTGTTTCACTAAAACTATTTCAGTCGGTAGGAAAATGAACCAATCATTTTGCAACTTTTTTTTTGGTGAATTCAGTTTTCAGTGTCCCCAGACGAGAAGATGGCCGAGGTGAAGTCGGACAGCAGTGGAAACTTCGACATCCGCGGTCATGCCAGCGAGTTCACTTCCATCGAGCCGAAGATCAACTTCTACCATGACTGCGATGACGGAATCAAGGTTAATTTCATGTCACAAGAATCCAAGCTGAATTGCATTGAAAGAGAGTATCTTTAACACACTCTGTAAGAACCTTAAACAATTCTTACTGTACAATGGAGACCCTAAAAGTCTTCCTAATCAAGAATATTTCAGCCCTGCCAGAGAAAGATCACTGTTTACATCCCAGACAAGTACATCAACAGCGGAGAGGTGAATTTTAATGAAAACCCATGAACATTCTGAAACTCAGGAACCAAAGAAGATCTTCGACTTCGGAACCCTGCAACTGGCTGGAAAGTTCGAGGGCGAAACCAGAGATTGTCTTAACTAGAGTTTAATTGATTTCATGAATTGTCTTAACTAGAGTTTAATTGATTTCATGAATGGTTTATTGATTTTTTTCAACTGGAAGATAACTATGGAAACTAAATATTGAGCTTGTAGCTTTATCTGAATTGTTTTGATCCAGACATACTGATGGATGAGTTTGAAATCAATGTTGACAACCTTATCATTCTGGGTTTTCTGCAGTTTCTTAATCGTTCCGGAGACGGTGAGTGGTGAACTCAGCGATGTCGATGTTAACTAGGTCTTGATTTCCAATGACTTCCTTCACGACGAAAAGTTCTTTCTGTGCAAGGACACTGGCTTCCTCTCTCTTCAGACTGGAGATGAGGTACTTGAGCTCCAGAAGTTGAGCTTCGAGCTCGTCAGTGCTCTCCGCGGTCAGAACGTTCTCCAACTTGACGATCAGCTCTTCCATTTCCTTTCCAAGACTGTCGATTCCTTTCAGAATTCCATCCACGTCAATGCTGATAGATTCACCAGCCTTGATCTTGTCATCTTGCTCTGGTGATCCGATCAATCAGGATCGACAAAGCGCTTGAGATCTTTAGATCTTTCTGCAGAACCTTGGGGGTTGGCCTTCACGTCGACAATCTTCAGTTTTAGCCTGAGGTAGCTTATCTTTTGCTCGACGATGATCAGGATGTACTTGTTGTCGGCCATCTGAGAGAGAAGTTTTCGCAGAGTGTTGCTCAGTTCTTCCTGGATAATCATAGGCTTATTGATTTTTGTAACGATGGTCTGGTAAGAGTCAGCGGTTATAATGATGCTGACTCTAGGTGTCAGAAAAAAAAACTATTATTCAGATCGTTGTGATGTTGCTTCCAAAGTTGATTCCTTTTTTGAACCCGGCAGTTTGTCCGTTTTCCTACTTCAAATTGATCCTCAAACTGTTCATTGAGCTCGTCCTCGTGCCTCTTTCGTGTTTTTTAGTACATAACCTTAAACGAGGACTGCTCGCAAAACCCTTCTCAAAGTCCATACGTGATTCTGCGAATGTTCTGTGTAGGCGATCACAGCTCCTTGATCTATTGTCAGTTTCGTTGCATTTGAATGACGACGCAGAGCACTTTTTCGCACGGTTTATACCTTGTTTATGTCCATGACTAGTCGTAAAAGCCTACAGATTTATATAAATGGGCCGTGGAACAGAGGAACAACATCGAATTTCACCACACCTTTATTCTTTCCTATTCTGTTCAACATCTACATTGTACAGTGAAGTGCGAAGGAACCAAAGGTATGTCACTTAAATATGAGATCGAGAAACTTTGGATAGTAAGGAACCTTAGGAGAGAATATGTAGATCATCATTTAAGAAGAGCTAAGTTGTAGGTAAACTGGGAAAATGAATATTCAACAGTTGACAAATTTTCCCATTAACGGATTTCTAAACAGCACTGTGCTGTGACTGGTTGGGAACTGGAACAAAGATCAAAAAATGATCTGATTACCTCCTCTTTGTTCATTCGAAATCTATCATCTTTAAAATTCACAGTCCCGGCATTATCTCGCTCATATTCATGTTAGTACTTACTCATTATTATAATTACTCATCTGATAAGAAGTCTTGAGATGATTCTTACCTTCACAAGTAGTTAGGATATTCGCAAATTTAAAACTATTCAGAAATACTTCAAATATTCAAAATTGACACGAACCCTTATGAGAAAGTCGTAATTGATCAGTTAACTACAAAAAAGTTGTCCTTACTAATGTGAAAATTGCAGATGCGCTTCCCAGTTTGTGCCTCGTTGGCATTTCTGACGCTGACGTCGCTGTCCGTGTCATCGCCGGTCTACACAATCAACTACTCGAACCTGAACGCAGCCAGTAAAGCGTCAATTGAGCTGATCCAATCGTCAAGTGAAAGGATGCAACTTCTCAGTCAACTTCAAGGTGCCACAATCACCCAGATCCAGCAGATCTTCTCCAAGGGATCTTTCACCCAGGCCCAGGCAAACACCATCATGGCGTTGAATAATGATGTAAACTCCGCCATTGAGGCTTGGCAAAATTTTGCCAACCAGCAGTTGGCGTTGGCTGCTTCTGGAAGTCAGATCACTGTGACCTCCGCCACCATCAACCTTGAAGTTGATACCGTCGATCAAGCCATCAAGAAGCTGCAGGCCGCTATTGGCGACCTCTCCAGTGGTGCGAGCAGTTCTACCAAGCTGGTACTCTATCAGCAGTATCTGGTCCTGATCGAGCAGAAGATTGAGATGATTGAGAAGATTGCCACATCGAAATCCACCGACACCATCACCGCTCTTCGCACCAAACTGGCCACGTTGAAGGCTTTGTTGTCTCAGCTCCAAGAATCTTCAAGCACCTCGCTCCTGGAGCAGTTCATCACGCAGTACACTTTGTTGGAGACTGATGTCTCAAACGCTGTAATCATAGTGACGGGTGGAACTGTGACGAACACCACGACTGTCAACACGTCATCATCCTCATCATCCTCATCATCCTCCTCTTCTTCATCTTCCTCGTTCAACAACATCATCGACAACAGTGGTGTCCTCATTGTCCTTGAAGAAGCTCTCGCGCAACTGAAGGAAAGATATCAAACGATCAACTCGGAGCTCTCTGGAATCCTCCCAAAACTACCATCCGATAGAGTCAACTCGATCCAAACCATTCAAGCAGAGATTGTTGCTGAGCTGAAGGAGGTCGCAGGAGTCCTTCAAGTACAGAAGAGTAATTCTCAAGCAGGAATTGCTATCTCCATCAGTAATGACGATGTCCAGGTCTACGTGAAGAAGGTCAACGACTACATTGCGCAGATTAACCAGATCCTTGCCGAGCCTCTCTACGTTCTCACCCCGATCACCGTCACTATCAGCGATGTCAGCAGGAAGTACAAGAACCTTCTGGAGACGTCCAGGGTCATCGCCCAGAACCTTCTCGCTCAGATCGATCTGCTCATCTCGCTTGGGTCCGCCACTACCGAGTACTATACCGAGCTGGTCCAATTGAAACTCGAACTGAACCAACAGTTGGAAAAACTGATTGACGAGTTTTCTGCTGGTATCAAAAGTGCAACGACTGTCGATTCCATAGTCTCTCTTGGAGTGAAGATCTCAGAGGAGATCAATATCCTGATCAGGTCCATCAACGTCAAGCTCCAAGTCATTCAGTCGACAATAGTCACCGCTGAGAAGTCGAACACGAAGGTTGTTCTGATCCTTCTGGAGAAGAGACTGTCCTTCCTTCAAATGCAGTTGGAACAGATCCAGCTTACCAACACAAGTGAGATCATCACCGAGCTGACGAAACAAGTCGAAGTGCAATTGAGTCAAATCAACGGATACATTCTTGATCTGAACGCGGGCAACACGATCGACGTCAACATTGATCTGATCATCAATCAGATCAGCTACATCTCCATCAGCATTGGAAACGGACCTATTATTGTTGACGTACCGGATAACAGGACTGCAGCTAATCTGATCCTGTCTACTCTCCAAAGTGTTATCTACGAACTGATTGGAGAATACAATCAATTGGACACTCAGTACCAAACACTTCTGATTAACAGCCTCGTCAGTCAATCCAACG
The DNA here is from genome assembly GCA_963978915.1 of Caenorhabditis parvicauda. Lineage (NCBI taxonomy): Eukaryota > Metazoa > Nematoda > Chromadorea > Rhabditida > Rhabditidae > Caenorhabditis > Caenorhabditis parvicauda. Next base: position 16,154,046 of record OZ022252.1, read on the forward strand.
TTATCGTCGAGATCGAAGCCAACATCATTCAACGAATCAACAAGCTGAAAGAGATTCTCGCGGATCAGAAGATTTTGATCAAAAACGGCAAGAAGATCACCATCACCAAAGAGACCTACGCCAATGAAGTCACATCGATTAGAGAGCTTCTGACGAAATTGAAGGCGGACATCGCGGCACTTCAGGCAGGAGTCCTGGCAAATCAACAGAACAGCAACCCTAACGTCATCGTCATCATGCTGAAGCAGAGAATTGAGTACTTCAGAACGAGAATCACGTTCGTCGACAACCTCATTGGACAGCTATCAGCCAACCAGAAAAAAGTCAGCGAGAGCATCGTCGAGACTATTGCATCCATCGAGAAAATCATTGACGCAGAAGCCGCGAAAATTTCATCTGGATTCAACGGAATCAAAATCACCTTTGATGTAAAGATATTGCTGGCTGAACAGGCAACGATCGAGCAGAAGATCTTGGAGGTCATCGACAAAATCGTCGAAATCGCGATGGTCCCAGCCAAGCCGAAAACTGACTACACTCTGGTCATCGAACAGTTCAAAAATCAGGTTATCCAGGTAAACAAAATTCAGCTTCTAGTCGAAGTAAGATAATTCAGGTCCAACGTCAAGAAGACCAAGTCATCAACCAGCAGAAGGTTCTTGTCCTAAAGGGACAACTGACGGCAGCTGTGATCAGTCAGCTCCAGACCTACGAGACGCAGATCGCCGAACTGATTTCCAAGCTGAACGAGAAGATTGTACTTCAACAAACTGTCTACGAAGCGGGAGGAAAGTTCACTCTGACAGTCTCTGTAGTCAATTCTGCGATTACTCTTATTCAAGGGAAGATCAGCGAGCAGTCAAAGTTGATTCAACAACTCCAAGACAAGATCATCGCGTCGGAGAATGCCAACGAACAGTTGATAATTACGATTGTCGAGCAGCGCGTTAGCACGATCAAGGTGAAACTCGACTACCTCAATCAGCTCAAGAACAAGCTTACCCTTCTGAACATCGTTATCAGCTCCGAGATCATCGCGGAAATCAACAAGGTCCAATTGGAAGTTGAATACCAGCTCCGTCAACTATCCAAGTACCACAATAACCCGAACAGCGTCACTATTGACTTTAACGCGTTGAACAAGATCACTGTCGAGCTTGAAACAGAAATCGTCAAGATCATCAAGATTCTGATCGATCTCCGCGACAAGAGATCTACCACCATTAACAATGACAACGTCGTCTTGGTCAGTCTCCAGGTCACGATCAACAACCTCCTCAGAAGCAATGAGCAACTAGCTAACATGATCAAGATTGCAATTGTCCAGGGAGCATTGGAAGTGCAGCTGACAGAAGTTCGCGAGATCTACAACCAGGTGGTCGTGGACATTGAGAAGCTACAACAGCTGTACAACACGCAGGTCACCCTCGTAAAGATCGGCAAGGAGATCACCATCACTATCCAGAGCTACACCACGGCTGTCACCAAGATCCAAGCCTTGATCCAATCCGCACAAGACAAGATTACAGCTCTTCTGAACCAAATCGCAGCAAATAAGAGTGATGCAAAGTTCATTATCATGATTTTGGAGCAGCAGATTACTAGTCTAGAGGCCAGGTTGAAAATCATTCTGGACCTCAAGACCAAGTTGATCGGAGCAAACGGAAATCTCGCAGCCGACGTCGAAACAATCATCGTGAAGGCAACAACTGAGATTGAGAAGGTTTTGAAGGAGCTTGAAGTAATTCTCAAGAAGTTCCAATCTGGCCAAGGAACTGATTCTGATTTCAACAACATCAACATCGTCGTGACGCAGATCAACACAGATGTCACTGTCATTATCGAGAAGCTTCACGAGAAGGTTCAACTTGCCGTCAACACTCCAGACAACAACATCGTCCTGATCAAGCTGAAATTGGTCATTGGAGACTTGAAGAGACAACAGGAGTTGTTGGTCAATCAACTGAAGGTTCTTATTGTGCAGCAGATCTTGACTACAGACCAATCGACTGAAGCAACCAGCATCCAGGAGACCATCGAGAGTAAGATTCAACAGTTGGAAGACATATACCAGGTCCAAGCTACCCTTGTCATTCAGCAAAAGAGCATCACCATCACCGCTGATTCCTACGCGGCACTGGTGTCTGATGTCAGAGTCTCGTTGAAGCAGCTTGAGAAACTCGTCCAGGAGATTCAGATCTCGTCTGCGGTCACTCTGCAGACTCTGATTGTTGTCGTTAAGCAGAAGATTGACTATCTGAACCTGCAGATCAAGATCGTCCAAGATCAGATCACCAGAATTGGAAAGACCAACGGTGACGTCACTAAGAAGTTGGAGCAGCTGATTATTGAAATTAATGAACTCATCGTTGAACTGGGAACCGTCTCTAGCTCATCAACTGCAGCCCAGATCAAGAAGATTTTGGAAGAAGAAAACAAGCTTGAATTGGTCATCAGAACCATCGTGGAAGTCGCGAGAAAGGTCGTCGTTGTCAGTCCAGTCGACAGCATTGTCCTCTCCCAGCTGCAAGTAATCATCCAGACACTGAAGAGGAACGAAGATCAGCTCAAGGGGCAGTTCGAGGTGATCCTGATCAAGTTGAAGGAGGAAAACAGCCAAGTCGTCGAGTTCCGCAACAACGACCTCATCATTCAGAAGCTTCTTACTAAGTTGACCACGATTCTGAGTGAACAACACGCTCTTCTGGCATCTGGAACCAGTATCACCATCACTGCTGACTCTTACCAAGCCATTGTGACCGAGATCAATGAACTCCTGACGGTCCAAGGAAAACTGATCAACACTCTACAAGGACTTCTATCCCAGTCGACCGACAACAAGTACATCCTGATCATCGTCGAGCAGAAGATCAGCTATCTCAAGCTGAAACTGGAGAAGATTGTCGCCCTGAAAGCCAAGATCCAAGGATCCAACAGAAAGATCTCAAGCGCGTTGTTGACATTGATCGATCAGATCACCGTCAAGGTCAACGTCCAGATCACTGTGCTCCAAGAGCAAGACGACAAGATCAAGGCTGGTGAATCCATCAGCATTGACGTGGATGGAATTCTGAAAGGAATCGACAGTCTTGGAAAGGAAATGGAAGAGCTGATCGTCAAGTTGGAAAACGTTCTGACCGCGGAGAGCACTGACGAGCTCGAAGCTCAACTTCTGGAGCTCAAATACCTCATCTCCAGTCTGAAGAGAGAGGAAGCCAGTGTCCTTGCACAGAAAGATCTTCTCGTCGTGAAGGAAGTCATTGGAAGTGAAGACCTAGCTAACATCAACATCGCTGAGGTCACCGTCTCCGAAACGATTGAGAAGCTGCAAAGTGTTCTCGACACTCAGACCCTTTTGAGCCAGAACGACAAGGTTCTCAACATCGATTCCAAACTCATCCAGCAGTACGTCAAGACCGTCAACTCAGCTATCGACTCTCAGAAGAAGATTATTGAAGCAATTTTGAAGAAAATCGCATCCAACGACCATCAGAACTCTGGTGTCTATCTGACCATCGTCAACTCCATCATTACTGATCTGACGACCTACGTCGACACGATCAATATTATCGTTGTCAAGCTGAACTTGGTCAAGACTAACGCTTCCGCTGCGCTCCAGAAGAAGATTGCTGTGCTGCTGAACGATCTCACCAATGAAATCTCCAAGCTCAGAGATCTCCAGACGTCAACTGACCAGTCCATCACGGTCGAGACTCTTATGATGGAGAAGGAAGCCTTCAGAGTCAGATTCCTCGAAATTCGCGATGACTACCTCAAGAACTTCAACAACGGAAACAACACTTTTGGAATCAGCGGAGACTTCAACTTCAACACGTTGCTGAACCAGTTCAGAACACAGGAGTCAAGAATGCAGAGTCAATACGCTCTGCTGGTAGCAAAGTTCAACTCCACAAGCCAAGAATATGTGAACCTCGAAGTCGTGAGTGTCAATCTGATCGACAACTTTGCCCAAGCCACCGTGCACGTCACCAATGTCACCCAGGTGTTCATCCAGATCGCTGACGTACAGTCCGCTTTGAACAGACAGAGCAGCCTTCTGCAAGCACTCGAAGATCAGTTGATGCACGGCCTTGATGAGAATCTTGTCCTGAAGGTTATTCTCCTAAAGAAGCGTGCTAGGAACCTGAACAACAGACTGGAAAATCTGAAAGTTGTGATTGAGCTGATCAAGAAGAACATTGGAAAGGTCGACGTCGGAACTGAGGTGACCATCATCGAGACGGAAATAGCACACCACGTCGCACAAGTCAACGAGATCGTCAAAAAGACGGTAACGTTGAAGGAATTCCTGCCTCTGTGGGATAACGAAATCAAGCTTGAGGGAGAACTCGCTGACATCATCCTCAAGTATAGACAGATTCTGCAAGGCGAGAACAACAACCATGGAGGTCGTTCAGAAGGAGATAACATTGTCCTCATTGTCGTCGACTACCTCAACCGCCGAGAAGCAAAACTCGTCGAGATCTTCGGAATCATCAAGGCTCACTATACAATCGATTCTGAAGTTGTCACTATCTTCAACGAGCTCTACAAACTGGTCTCCGCATCGTTGATCGAACTGAACGGACAATTGACCAGCAACACGATCACCGACGACATCAGAGTTCTTGTCATCAAGATTCTGAATCTCATCGGAAAGCAGGAAGATATCATCACAGAGCTGAACACCGAGATTTCTGCCAAGCCGTCGAAGTACATCATCCAAGCCTTCAAGATTCAGCTGGAATACCTTCAGCTGGAATTGAGTCAACTTCAGAATCTGGGTGTGGTTATCAACATCGAAGTGGACAGCATCATTGCTAAGCTCGAGAAGGAAATTGCTCTTTTGATCAAGGAAATTGAAAAGCTGTCTTCTGGATCGATCAACAACGCTCCAGATGTCGTCATCATCCTGAATCCCATCTTCAACACTTTTGGAGGACTTCAGATCAACCTGACGTCTATCGTCTCGCAACCGATCACAAAGACCAACCCCGACTTCTATCTTCTGCTCAACCTTGCTGAATCCGAGGATATCCTTGTTAGGATCTTCCAAGAGTTCAGATCTCAGTTCTCTGTCCCAACCAATGTCGTCAAGGAGTTCACCACTCTGAATCGTCAGATCGTCAAGTTGATTATCGAGGGATTCTCAACCAAAGACTCAAAGGCGTTGAAGACCATCGTTGAAACGATTGTGGAAGGAATAGAAAAGCAAGAAGACATCATCGCAGCTCTCAACGTTTCTATCCTGAAGCAGAAGCCAACCAAGAAGATCGTTGAGATCGTCGAATTGGAGATTCTTTACCTCGAACTTCGCATTGCCTATCTATCATCAGCCGATTCTGGAAACAGTGTAACAACTAGCAACAAAATCGCAGCTATCAAGATCGAGATTATCGCCCTCCGTCAGCTCCTCGGTCAACTGGAGCTGGAATTCACTCTTGGAAATTTGAAACTCATCTCGGGCAAGATCAACGACGTCACATTGGAGCTCAGAGAAGTTTTTATCATCATAATCAAGATCATCTTCCCATCGTCTTCTCAATCGCAGAATCCACTTCTGACACTTCTTGATGAACTTGCTGAAGCTGAGAATCTTCTCGTCAAGGCGTTCAATGCCTTCACCAAGAACTTCAACTCCTGGTTGACACTGAGAAACAGGTTCGCTAAGCTCAACGAGAGAATCGTCGCCAACATCAACGGCGCCATCCAGAAGTCTTCTGGTCTTACCCAACCAACTGAAGAAGTCAAGAAGCTGATCCTTCAGGTTCTCGCCGATCTAGAAGCTCAAGAAGAACTGATTGTCGAGGCTAACGAAGCTATTCTTGAGGCTCCTGACAAATCTGCAGTCGAAGTTCTGGAAGACGAAATTGGTTATCTTACATTGAAGCTGAAGATCCTCGTCGTGTACAAGGGTCAGATCGGAGACGATAACGTTGCGGAACTGGAGGCAATCGAGACACTCATCAAGGAACTGATCAACCTCATCCAGAAGCTGAAGTCCAACTTCTCCCACGGCGCTTTGAGAATAATCATCAAGAAGATCAACCCACTGTTCGCCCGTCTCAACAAGATTTTCCTCATCATCATCAGACTGGTATTCATTCCGAACTACAAGACCAACCCAGTTCTCCTTCTTCTCCAAGCCATTGGAATCAGCGAGAACTACCTTCTGAAGGTGTTCACTACTGGAAACATTGCAGTTAAGGCATCCAAGCAGGAGATTTTGGAGTTTGTCGCAGCTAACAAGGACTTCATCACAGCTTACACCAAAGCAGGGGAGAACTATCTGGAGAACAAGGCAATCAACGACGATCTGTACGCACTCCTGAAGGAGTTGTTGAAGGACTTGAAGCTGCAGGAAGCGATCATTGGAGAGCTTGAATCGAGACTCAGTCAGGGCCACAGCAAGAAGGAGATTGTTGATTTCCTTGTGACCGAAATCAACTATCTGAAACTGCACCTCAGCTACGTCCTCATCATCGACACCAGTGACAACCAGGAGTTGACAACTACCATTGAACAATTGGTTGCAGCCATTAAGGATCTTGAGAATCTACTCATCCAGCTCAACGCTAACTTCACAAAAAGCACGCTGAAATTGTTCATTGGAAAGCTCGACCAGATCAAGATAAAACTGAACCAAGTGGTGATCGTCATCATCGACACATATCTGCTCCCAAGTCAGTCCACCAACTCTCTGGCTTACTTCCTGACGAAAATCCTCGCTGCTGAGAACAAGCTGATCAAGGCGTTCAACCTTATTAGCAACAACTTCAACATCCCAGAAAAGGACACCAACAAGTTCGCCGAGTATCGTTCAGAAATCCTCAGAGATCTAGAAGCTGCAGCCAAGCTATCAGTTGGTCAATCCGAGCCTTCAGAGCAGGTCAAGAAACTGATCATCAGAATTCTGAAGAACCTCGAGCTCCAGGAAGTTCTCCTAGTCAAGTTTAACCTGATTGTCATTGAAAGTGGAAAGAGCAACGGAGTTGTTTCGATCATTGCTGAGGAAGTTGGATATCTCAAGTTGAAGTTGCAGATTCTGGTTCACTTCAATGTCTCCGACTACGCTGCTGATCTGAAAACACTGGTTGCTGCCATCGCCGAGCTTGAGGCACTTCTTGTCACGCTGGAATCGAATTATTCACATGGCCAGGTCAAGTTGATTCTGTTGAAGATCAACCCACTGTTGTCCCATCTCCATAAGCTGTTCATCATCATCATCAGAATTGTTCTGGTCCCATCTTACAAGACGAATCCGGTGTTGTTCCTCCTTCAGGCGATTGGATACAGCGAGAATCAACTTCTGAGAATTCTCACTGCCGCTAACAACGATGTGAAAGCGAGTAGAGATCAAATTCTTGCCTTCGCAGCTTTGAACAAAAACGTCAAGACCAACTACGACACGGCTGTAGTTGCGTCGAGACACACCACTAAGCTGACCACCGAGATCAAGCAACTCCTGAGCATCCTCGTCCTTGACATCCTGAAGCAAGAACAGATCCTCTTCCAACTTCACGAGAAAATTTCCTCTGGTCGTCCGCTTCAAGAGACTCTTATCTACCTCTCCCAGGAGATTGCTTACCTACGCCTCCACGCTGAGTACCTTGAAGAGATCGTCTTCGACCTTGACGCCGGTACACGCAAGGAAGTTGAAGGGATCCTAAATGCCATTGTTGAGTTGGAAAAGTTCCTGCTTGCGCTGAGAGACAACTACAACACAGTTACTCTGAAGAAGCTCAAGGATGGAATCAAGGCTGTCTTTATCGCCATTCGCAAGTTGATCATTAAGTTGAAAATCTTTGATTTTGTCGAGGACCAAGGACTCGCAGGTACCGAACTCCATTACGCTGAGCATACCATCAGAAGAGAAAGGGATGCTTTCGAACTTCAACTTCTCACTCTTGAAATCGCCACCACCGAATCTTTGAGTTCCATCAGATCTCAGTTTAAGGAGCTTGAGAAGATCCTTGCTGATTTCAGCGAAGACAAGATTCAGGAAGCTTCTGAACTGCTGGCGAAGATCTTGATCTCCCTCCTAGAAGCTGCTACCGAGATCTCTAAGAAATCCTCGAACGCCAAGGTTACAGCTCTCTTCGTGAGAAACTTCGCTGCCATTCTTCAGAACCGCTTGGAAATCATCAAATTCGGACTTGAATACAGATTGGTAAAGGAACTTACCATCAGGAGTGAACTCAAGGAAATCACCAAGGTGTACAACGCCATCGTCTCCAAGCTTCTGTCTACTGCTCTGAAACTCGAGAGGAACGATAAGAAGGCGATAACCGTTGCTGTTGAACTGTTCGCAGTGTTGAAGGCGACCTCTGACAAAGCATACCAACAGCTCCGCTACAACTACGGTTACAACTTTGTGACGAACACTGGATCGAACAATGAAGACGTCATCTCTACCAGATTTTACATCACTAACGCCCGCCAGCAGAGTTTGACCTTGATGGCAATATTGAGAATCTTCAAGGCGGAGAACGTCCTGTCCGACAGCGACAACAAGCAAGCTATCAAGTTGGTGGTCGAATCGGAAGCCATTGTGGGCAGACTTGCCATCGCTCTGTATCAATTCTACGACACCGTCTGGAAAGGAAAATCCGCTCCCGTCATCAAGACCAATGACCTCATCAACGCTGCTCAACTCTCTGACAACAAGATCGTTGAGTTCCTTCTTCTCATCAGAAGCATCGAAGAGGCAACGCACAAGAGAAAGGTCTCTATTCCAAACGAAAAGATCAGTCCATTCCTTGTTCTTCTTCTGAGAAGTCAGCTCGAAAACATCGGAGACAATCAGAAGGACGTCGTGAAAGATCTGACCACCTATAGCAAAGATCTGTTTGATAATATCGACGAGCTGGTAGTCTACCTTGACGATGTCTTCTACAGCAAGAAGAGCGTTGAGCTGAAGAAACTCAATGAGCTCATAATCAAGAACTCACTTCCGACTGTCGTCTACTGGTTGAAGCAGTTCAAGCACTGCAAGGATGTTGAGGCAAAGCATGGATTCTACAGGGTTACTCTAATCAAGTCCCAGCTTGCTTTCCTCGATGCCGCTACGAGAACCGGGCTCAGAGTGAAACCGTAAGTTTTTCCCTTCGAACAAGATGAATTTTTCAAACAAAATTTCAAGATTCGCCTACGAAAGACTCAGCGACGCTGTCAACAACAAGCTGGTCATCTTCTCTGATTCTACCGACGCCATCAGAACTCATTCTAGATATGGCAAGTGCCATTGAACTTTTTAATAAATTCTTCTCTTTTTAAACTTTGATAGAAGATGGTTTTCAGAAAAGAAAACAAATTGAATCAGATCTTCAGAAACTGAAGAAAAAACTGTTCCTCAAACTTTTCTTGTAAAAAAACAACCAAAGGTCAATAATAAATGAACCCCCTGAGTCGCGTGATCGGAGACCTCATTTTCTATACAAAATGTGTTTCTGTAGAAAAAAGAAAGCGATAAAAGTGAGTTATCATCATGATCGTCGTAACCAAAATCATTTTAAGGATGAAATCCATGGATCTAAGAAAGCAAAAGATCCTCCTCTGTAAGTTTTAATTGAATTTTATGATTTTTCCGTTTGAATGATACAAAAAAATGAATTTTAAGACGTGAAACTCCACAGGAAAATGAGAAAGAACGCAAATCTGAGAAAAATAAAACACCTCCTTCGATACAGTCAGTGAAAAAGATGAACAATAATGTTGCTGCAACAAAACCGAGTTAGTTTTTATCAGAAAGAAAGTCTTGGTGTTCGTTTCAATCAAAAAAAACTTTATTGGTTTCTGTGATGAAGAATGTTATTGCTATCATCTCTGAAAGTATCAGACCAATCCAACGTTTTAGCGTTGAGTTTTGTAAAAAAAAATAACAATATTTTTTCACAAATTAAACTTGAAAAATGATCATTCTGAAAATGAAAAATTTTGTACAATTCCAACATGGTTTTCAGAGAAGGGCAGTGATGATGATACTTTGTCTAATGTAAGTGAAGAGAGAGAGAGAGAGAGAGAGAGAGAGAGAGAGAGAGAGAGAGAGAGAGAGAGAAAGAAAGAGAGAGAGAGAAAGAAAGAGAGAGAGAGAAAGAAAGAGAGAGAGAAAGAAAGAAAGAGAGAGAGAGAGAGAGAGAGAAAGAGAGAGAGAAAGAAAGAAAGAGAGAGAGAGAGAGAAAGAGAGATAGAGAGATAGAGAGATAGAGAGATAGAGAGATAGAGAGATAGAGAGATAGAGAGATAGAGAGATAGAGAGATAGAGAGATAGAGAGATAGAGAGATAGAGAGATAGAGAGATAGAGAGATAGAGAGATAGAGAGATAGAGAGATAGAGAGATAGAGAGATAGAGAGATAGAGAGATAGAGAGATAGAGAGATAGAGAGATAGAGAGATAGAGAGATAGAGAGATAGAGAGATAGAGAGATAGAGAGATAGAGAGATAGAGAGATAGAGAGATAGAGAGATAGAGAGATAGAGAGATAGAGAGATAGAGAGATAGAGAGATAGAGAGATAGAGAGATAGAGAGATAGAGAGATAGAGAGATAGAGAGATAGAGAGATAGAGAGATAGAGAGATAGAGAGATAGAGAGATAGAGAGATAGAGAGATAGAGAGATAGAGAGATAGAGAGATAGAGAGATAGAGAGATAGAGAGATAGAGAGATAGAGAGATAGAGAGATAGAGAGATAGAGAGATAGAGAGATAGAGAGATAGAGAGATAGAGAGATAGAGAGATAGAGAGATAGAGAGATAGAGAGATAGAGAGATAGAGAGATAGAGAGATAGAGAGATAGAGAGATAGAGAGATAGAGAGATAGAGAGATAGAGAGATAGAGAGATAGAGAGATAGAGAGATAGAGAGATAGAGAGATAGAGAGATAGAGAGATAGAGAGATAGAGAGATAGAGAGATAGAGAGATAGAGAGATAGAGAGATAGAGAGATAGAGAGATAGAGAGATAGAGAGATAGAGAGATAGAGAGATAGAGAGATAGAGAGATAGAGAGATAGAGAGATAGAGAGATAGAGAGATAGAGAGATAGAGAGATAGAGAGATAGAGAGATAGAGAGATAGAGAGATAGAGAGATAGAGAGA
>OZ022252.1:16170144-16195144 GCA_963978915.1 Caenorhabditis parvicauda
GGCTCCATCGTTTCCTCTGGCTCCCTTGATTCCAGCAAGTCCTGGCTGTCCTGGCAGTCCGTCGTCTCCTCTCTGTCCCGGTGTTCCAGGTACTCCTGGGGTTCCGTGTTCGCCTGGGTATCCGTTGATTCCTGGTTGACCTGGCTGTCCTGGTACTCCTTCGTCTCCACAGTCTCCATCAAGTCCTGGGAGTCCGTCCTTTCCTGGCAGTCCTGGGACTCCTGGAAGTCCATCGTGTCCTCTCTTTCCATCGATTCCTGCAAGTCCTGGCTCTCCTGGGTATCCATTGACTCCTTGATCTCCTGGGTATCCCGGCAGTCCTGGGCTTCCCGGGTATCCTGGAAGACCAAGTTCTCCTGGGAATCCTGGCTGTCCTGGGAGTCCGTCAGGTCCAACAAATCCTGGTGTTCCGGCTGGTCCTGGTTGTCCGTATCCTGGGGCTCCTGGGAGTCCTGGAAGTCCATCGTCTCCTGGTGCTCCTGGAAGTCCTGGGAGTCCGTCGTTTCCTCTGAGTCCTGGAAGTCCTGGGTTTCCTGGCTCTCCTCTGAGTCCTGGCGCTCCTTCACGTCCTGGCAGACCAACGTCTCCTGGTTCTCCAGCTGCTCCTGGATATCCAACGTCTCCAGGCTGTCCTGGAAGTCCTGACGCTCCTGGGAATCCTGGTTGTCCGTCCGTTCCGCGTTCTCCTGGGATTCCTGGCAGTCCTGGTTGTCCAGCGAGTCCTGGCAAGCCAGGTTCTCCTGGAAGTCCAGGGTATCCCTTCTCTCCTGGGGCTCCTGGGACTCCTTGAGGTCCTGGAGTTCCCGGAAGTCCTGGAAGTCCTTCATCTCCGCAGTCTCCTTCATATCCTGGGGTTCCTGGAAGTCCTGCTGTTCCTGGGTATCCGTCCAGTCCATTCGCTCCAGCTTCTCCCTTAAGTCCTGGCATTCCAGTGATTCCTGGGTATCCTGGAAGTCCTGGAATTCCATCGAGTCCATCGTATCCAGCGTCTCCTGGGGCTCCAGCGAGTCCTGGCTGTCCTGGATAGCTATCTCCAACTTCTCCTCGTTCTCCGTTCAGTCCTGGAAGCCCGTCTTGTCCTGGCAATCCTGGTGGTCCGTCCACTCCAGAAAGTCCAATCTGAAGTTTTTTTTGTTTATCTTTTGAATGTAATCAGAGTTTTCACTTCTATGACTAGAGAAGCTATACTCTACAGTTTATAAAATTGAAAAAAAAACAAACATCTCCTGGTGCTCCTGGATAAGCCAGATTAGCTGGATCTCCTGGTTGACCACGAGCTCCTGGTTCTCCTGCGTCTCCAGCTTCTCCTTGGTATCCTGGTAGACCATCTTGTCCTGGAATTCCTGGAAGTCCATCAGCTCCCGGTTCTCCTGGGTATCCTGGGAGTCCATCGACTCCATTGTTTCCGTCTTCTCCGCAGTCTCCTTCAAGTCCTGGCAGTCCGTTATCTCCCGGTTGTCCGTTCAGTCCTGGGAATCCGATGAGTCCATCTTCTCCGTTGATTCCTGGCAGTCCTGGTTGTCCGACTTGTCCTGGGGCTCCTGGATATCCATTGTCTCCTGGGGCTCCTGGAAGTCCACCAAGTCCAGGTTGTCCTGGTGCTCCTGGCTCTCCTCTGTATCCTGGTTGACCTGGCTGTCCTGGTGGTCCTACCGGTCCAGCTCTTCCCTGTTTTCCGTCAATACCAAGAAGTCCCTTCTCTCCCGGGAGTCCTGGGGCTCCTGGTAGTCCGTCGACTCCTGGTTGTCCGGCTTCTCCTGGGTATCCCGGGGTTCCAGGAAGACCCGCACGTCCCGGGAACCCGTCGTTTCCTGGGATTCCGGCATCTCCGATCTCTCCTTTTTCTCCTGGGTAACCGACCATTCCTGGTTGTCCGGTTACTTGGTCTCCTGGGAATCCTGGCTGTCCTGGAAGCCCTGGCAGTCCATCGACTCCAAATTCTCCGCAATCTCCGTTAAGTCCATCGAAACCAACGTCTCCTTGTTGTCCTCTGAGTCCTGGTGCTCCATTCAGTCCTGGGAATCCTGGAAGTCCGTCGAGTCCCCGTTGTCCTGGGGTTCCAGGCAAGCCGTCTGGTCCATTTGGTCCTGGGAGTCCTGGCAGTCCATCGGCTCCCTTTTCCCCTTGCAGTCCATCGATTCCTGGTACTCCTGGCTGTCCGTGCTGCTGCTCGACTATCTTCTGTGGGGCAGGGATACCGGGCTGTCCAGATGGTCCTGGGAGTCCTGGAAGTCCGTCAGCTCCTCGTTCACCACGAAGTCCATCGACCCCAGCTGGTCCTGGGAAACTGTCTCCTGGTGGTCCTTGCAGTCCTGGCAGTCCCAAGTTTCCTTCACGACCTCTCTTTCCGTCGATTCCAGTCAGTCCCTTCTCTCCTGGGTATCCTGGTTGTCCGTCTGGTCCTGGTGGTCCTGGCAGTCCTGGCTGTCCACGGTTTCCTGGTGTTCCTGGCACTCCTGAAGTGACAATTTGTCAAATTCAAAACTATTCGGAGTGTGAACCTGCGAGACCGAACTCTCCCTTAAGTCCATTCACCCCTGGAGGGTTCTCGATAGGGCCAATAATTTCACCAGCTTCTCCCTTCAGTCCTGGGTATCCTGGAAGTCCTGGGAGCCCTTCAGATCCCTGAAATCATCGATTGATTGTGATCAGTACATCGAGTAACCAACCGGGAGTCCATCGGCTCCTGGTACTCCTGGTTGTCCTGGCAGTCCTGGCAGTCCACAATCTCCGAGATCTCCGTTCGGTCCTGGTGGTCCTGGATATCCATCAATTCCATAAGATCCAGCTTCTCCCTGAAAACTTTATTTAAATAATGTTCGTCGTTTCAAAAGTAAAAGCTTCTGATCAATTCACAGTGTTTGAAAAGTATACCGAACAATCTGAAACAAACCTTCTCTCCAGCGACTCCATCTGGACAGAATCCACAGTCATCTCCTCTCAATCCTGCGAGTCCTGGTGGTCCTGGCTGTCCATCGAGTCCGATTCTTCCTGGTGCTCCTGGCTCTCCTGGCAGTCCAACGGCTCCTTGTGGTCCAACCTTGTTCACTCCAGTTCCTGGGAATCCTTTCTCTCCTGGGTATCCTGGGTCTCCGATGTTTCCCGGGATTCCAGGGTAACCATCACGTCCCGATTGACCGTCAGCTCCAGGTGGTCCTTGGATGTCATGACCCGGAGTTCCGTCCTCTCCCGGGTATCCGCAGTCTCCTGGTTCTCCTGGGATTCCTGGCTCGCCTGCGTATCCTGGGTGTCCGTCGTCTCCTCTTTCTCCTTTCTCCGAGTATCCTGGGGCTCCGTCGACTCCTGGCTGTCCTGGGACTCCTGGTGCTCCAACTGGTCCACGTGGTCCGACTGGTCCTGGATACCCGTCCTTTCCGATAGCTCCCTTGGGTCCTGCGACTCCGTCGAATCCTTGGACTCCGCGGACTCCTGGTTGTCCTGAGCCTTCTCCAAATTTTCCTTCTGGTCCGCAGTCTCCTTCTATTCCAGGCCGTCCTGGGTATCCTGGTTCTCCGGCTTCTCCCTTCGCTCCTGGGTATCCTGGCAGTCCTGCGATTCCCTGCTCTCCAGATGTTCCCTTTTCTCCGTACAGTCCGAGAACTCCGTCCTTTCCACGTTTTCCCTGAAGTTAACATTTTATGACAAATTTGTTTAAAAAAAGGTCGAATAACAAGTGTGTCCAAAAAATATGCACAATTATTCTCATAATCACAACACTTTTTTCAACAGTTTTTAAAAAAAAGTCTAGTATGTTACAAACATCTATTCAAGATTATCTACTGAACACAAGTTTTGTGAGTACTGTAACGAAAAAAGTTAGAATAAATATTGTTACTTTATAAATATTGTTACTAAAAATATTGTAAATATATTTACTATCATGAAGACTTTGAATAAACGTAGATTACCATACCTAAATTTCATTGAAAAATAAGAGTGTTATCACCATGATAATAATTGTGTCTATTATTTTTGGACACACAGTATCAATAATTTTCCTAATTTTGACAAAATTCATCAAACTCACTCTGTTTCCAACATCTCCTGGGTCTCCCTTCTGTCCTTTCAGTCCTGGGTATCCTGGTTCTCCATCGCTTCCGACAAGTCCTGGTGGTCCTAGTGGACCTTCGCGTCCTTTCTCTCCCTTGACTCCTGCAAGATTATAGTTTACAGAAATTCTCTCACGGAATACAGTATCACTATCCAACATAACATTTTCATCATTTTTTAAAAATCAAATTTCGACACACTAATTTGTTGTATTCATCAAAAAATCTCGGTACAGTACCCCAATGCAGTAATCCCGCACAAATTATTGTGATTTTTGGTAATAAAATCATTCGATGTACACTAGTTTCAGTAAGACTTTGTTTGCCACAGTGATTCTACAAGAAAACCTTCGAGATTTTTGAATCGAGAAGCTACAGTATACCGATACAGTAATCCTACAAAAATTTTCAATTTTCATGTTGTCGATAAATCGGTGTAACATGCTAGAAAATCGATAATGGTTGGACAAGAATTTTGTTTTTGACTTTATTAAGCTTAAAAAGTTACAGTAATCCTACAGTGACCTCACCTCTAGATCCTTCTGGTCCTTGCATAACTTCCTGTTCAAGTGGCTTAGAGGCCCATGGGTAGAATCCGGATGGTCCTGGTGGTCCTGGTGGTCCCGGGAGTCCTTTCTCTCCCTTCGTTCCCATGATTCTGTTTCCGAGTCTCCCCTTCTCTCCGGGGGGTCCCGGGAATCCGGGTAGTCCGAGTGGTCCTGGGTCTCCTTTCGCTCCTTTCAGTCCCGGGTATCCGTCCTTTCCTGGCAGTCCTGGGAATCCAGGGGTTCCCGCATCTCCTTTAGCTCCTTTGGTTCCGGGAGAGTTGAGACCTCCTTCTCCTGGGGGTCCTGGCTGTCCTGGACGACCTGCGAGTCCTGCTGGTCCTGTTGGTCCTGGTGGTCCTGCGAGTCCCGGAAGTCCTGGTAACCCCTAAAATATCTAGTTTAGCATTCATTTCTTCGAGGCTTTTGGAAAATCCGGTTCAATTTCCCAAGTTTGAGGTATATGTTACAAATCTTGTTACATCTCAACCACAAATCTATCTCGTTTTTCATCCCGTTTTTGTCGCCTCGACAGCGCGCAATATTGATGTGTGTGTGTGTGTTACAGCGCGGAGAGAGCAAGAGCGTCCATCGAGCTTGAGCTCAGTGTAATGATTAGTCATCATCGTTCAGATCGATCAATAGAATGTCAAAGACTCTGCAACTGACATGTACATGTTGCAATTCTACATAGGGAGAAATTTTGAAATGTTTATAAAAATTGAAATGAATTTCAGATTTCTCAGGTTTCACTGAAAGTCCAAAAGAACATGAGAAAAAAGTTCTGTCAGTTACGCCTGTTTTGGCTTGAAAGTGGTACCCACTATCGTACAGAAGGGGTCCGGATATAGAAGGAAAAATATTTCGTGTGCCCACAAAGGTAATGCCGTATCTCAGAATGACGATTTTCAAAAAAAAAAATGATGTCGCTTATTAAAAAGTATCCCTTATGTTTCAGCTGTTCGTATCTATGAATAAATAAAATGCTGCCATAATTTCTGAATAATTTAATTCAAGTCATATCCCGAATACAGAAAAAAATGGTTGATCAAAAATAGACGTAGTCTTTTATTCGCTTCAGTCAAAATTAGAAGAATCCAAAATCTCATATTTTGAAAAAAAAAAGTACTACTCACATCAGTTCCATTACATCCTGGGATTCCCTCTTCTCCCTTGAGTCCTGGAAGTCCGTCAAGTCCTGGGAGTCCTGGGTATCCTGGTGCTCCTGGCAGTCCTCGATCTCCTCTTACTCCTTTTGGTCCGATGTCACCAAAGTCTCCTTCGGCTCCGGTCATTCCAGGAGCTCCAACGGCTCCTTCTGGACCATCTTCTCCTGGGGCTCCTGGATGGCCTGGCTCTCCTGGGAATCCTGGGTTTCCCTGAAAAGAAAAATGACGTTTCTTGAATGATCGAATTTTAATTGAAGTAGAATGATTTAGAATTTCTACGAAAAACAATAAAAAGCGAAAAAGTGACTACATATGTATTTTGGTTAGAGTAATGAAATTACTTTTTTCTGAGAAAACAAACTCTATTTTTTGATATATCTTATTTCTCAAAATGAATATCAAAAATCCGGATTCAATTCATAAAAAAGTTTCTGAAGAGAGAAAAGATGGATTGAATTCGAAACTAGATTCTTCAAGTTAGTTCTAGAATGATTTGAACGATCCAACAAAAATGTCTTTGTTCAAAAGTTTTCATTGAGAAGGTAACTTTTCTCCTACTGCGGGAATGGGAACCAAGAAAACGTAGCTCCAATCAAGTTCAGCATAATCGAAACCCATATAGGCCTAGATTCAGTCAGATCTCACGGACTCTCGGCCACTTGTTGTCCCTTCCGCGTGAGTTTTGCCGTAAGGTTTTCATGTTTCTTACAAGAAGTGAAGGTCCCATCACTATCTATCCATGATGGTGTACTTTGACCTGATGTCAAATTTGCCGTCGGTCAAATCTGCGCTCACTTACTTTATATGTTTAGTTCGTTTTCGCACAAATTTCAATTTTCCTTCATGAATCTTTGTTCAAATGGAAAAAAAACTCACTCTTTCTCCCTTAGTTCCAGGACACACACAAGGTGGGGCACATCCTTTACAAGCAGCAGCGGCATCAACTAACCTGTAACTCTTATCACTAGGTACTTTTACTTGTTAGACGTTACCTGTCTGGCGGATAGAAGGCCAGAAGGCAGACTGCGACGAGCAGACCGTGTGCTGCGAAGATCATGTTCAGCACTGACGGTTGGACTCGAACACAGAGTGACCTCTATTCAGATGACACGTGGCCTGAATGATCTTCTACTTGGAAGGGTTGAACAGATGTAGGAAGGGTAAAAAGTTGATGTGGTGAGAGTACATGCAGATGTTGGTATAAAACCATTTCGAGGGTTGAGAAGGAGGAGGCGGAAGAGAGAGTGAGAGAGAGAGAGAGAGAGAGAGAGAGAGAGAGGGAGAGAAAGAGAGATAGTTGTGATACTCAGGGGATACCTTCGCATTGTGTTTTTACTCGATATTCGATACACTTCAGCTGTATCGTTTTCAGGTGAGTGAAAATCTGAGAAAGATATTTAAAAAATCTAAAACTTGGAAAATAAAGTTGAGACTTTTTTTTCATGGAATCTTTCTACATCTACAGATCAGATCAAACTTGAGAGAGAGAGAGAGAGAGAGAGAGAGAGAGAGAGAGAGAGAGAGAAAAGGGAGAGAGAGAGAGAGAGAGAGAGAGAGAGAGAGAGAGAGAGAAAAGGGAGAGAGAGAGAGAGAGAGAGAGAGAGAGAGAAAAAAAAGGGAGAGAGAGAGAGAAAGAGAGAGAGAGAGAGAGAGAGAGAGAGAGAGAGAGAGAGAGAGAGAGAGAGAGAGAGAGAGAGAGAGAGAGAGAAAAGAGATAGAGAGAGAAAAGAGATAGAGAAAAAAGAGATAGAGAGAAAGAAAAGAGAGATAGAGAGAAAGAAAAATTCAATTCGCTCGAGAAAATTTGAACAGTTCGAGATCTTGCTAAGTTTTCGTAGTGTGCTAAAACTTCTCCATCACTCGAGCGAAGAACGATGAAGGTAAGTTCAAAGTGCTAAATGCTTTAGGTAAAACGTCGAAAATATTGTTTCCAGGTTTTGTGCTGCCAACTTCTGGAGTGCCACGTTCTCAGGCGGTAGATAGACTACAAAACAGAGAGAAAGCCATATGCAACCGTTCAGTGCGGAGTCAACAACTAGAATTCTCAGAAGTTTGACGTCTTCGATTTATGAACTGAAAAAATGTGAGAAAAGAATGCGTTATGCCTCATTTTGCCCGAAGTATTTCGAGTTGAGACTAAGAAGTTCCACGTGTTCGATGAACTACAGAAATATGGGATGAAAAGTGTTGGAAGGAGAGGCAGAAAAGTGCAGGCAGAGGAGTGTTTGGTTGGTGAGTTGTCTCTGTTGGCACCAGATGCCTGTGCTGCTGCAATCCCTCACAGCCTACTCCTGACCCGCAACTGCAGACAACTGCTCAGACTGGGCTCGGTTCACTCGCCGACAATTGATTAATCAGTCGCGGGGAAAGTTTGATGGAATGAGATGAGATTGCAACAAATCTAATGGCTGACACGAACGTGCACGACACTTTTAGTTTGATCCAATCTTCCAGACATCAAAAATCAATAAATTTCCTCAAAAAAACTCTTCTAATCTTAAGGTGAAATCATTAAAGATCAATAATTTCGTGAAAAATTGTTACTTTAAAAAGTGAAACGATGCTTCTAGCCAAACTACTGTAGAACCTTTTCGACGTCATGCCTTACGGTATCAAGGACCATCGTTTTAGTCAAGCAGAGTACTTCCAATGTATTACCGTATTCAGAATCACATTCCGGAGAAAGCTGCACTCGCTTAGAGAAACGTAGTGTGTGGATTTCGATTTTGAAGTCATCAACTAATACTAACCTAACTTCAAACAAGAGTTGATACCGAAACCGAAGTGACGATAAAGCTTAGTATAGGGCTCAATATGTACTGAGCATTCCGTACTGACCCTAAGATTTTAGGATACGTTTAGTTTCTTCAAAACTTTTGACGGAATGGTATTGGACCGTAAATGGGCGACAGATGGACCGGGCGACAGATGGACCGGGCGTCAGATGGACTGTAGATGGGCGACAGATGGACCGGTAGCGGGGAGAGTGCGTTTCGTGTCAAATTTGGACCGACATTGGATCGTAAATGGGCGACAGATGGAACGGGCGACAGATGGAACGGGCGACAGATGGACTGTAAATGGACTGTAGTTGGGCGACAGATGTCCGGGACGACTGTCGCCCATCTACGGTCCAATGCCGGTCCACGAAAAGTTTTGGAGTTTAGGTCTAATCAATGATTAAGGTTTTTATAGACCCAAGAATTTCAGGTTGACGTAATCGATTATGAATAATTCATGGATACACTATAAGAAGGTCGAGCTCTGGTCAATTCTAGTTAGGAACTAAGGTTTTATAGGGCTACTAACGTTAAAGCATAAATGCTAAGGACTCATATGATTGAATTCTTCTAGCATACGACGTGGAAGTGGAATACTGTACGACGAATTGTACAACGACTGGAGCATCGGCGAACAGAGTGCTGGGACGCGGCAAGCAGAGTGGGCAAAAAAACAAAACATAAGGCGCGGAGAAAAAGTGACCAGCCAGCCGTCTCCGGACTATACGGACGTGTTGCGGATGTGTAATGCGGAGGACCAACCCACTACCCTTAAGTGATTACAAAGTTTTGACCAGTCGATTGGTTGTTGCTTTTTTCGTTTTAGATTGGAACGGCTGACCGCAACGCGTCAAACTTTCTTCGTACTGTGCTTTTTATTTCAGCGCTTTTGAAATAACGACTTTAAATATCCTAAAATGTGTTTTCCTTCAGTTTTTTAATCGTAGAAAAAATATAATTCACTTAAAAATATTAACGTTCAGAGGGACGGAACAAAAGTGCACATAATATAATCTCGAGCTCTCTTCGTTTGTCGAGTTATAAACAGATTGCTGAGTGGCAAAGCACATGTCTTACGTATTGTAAACTCAAGAACAATTCGACATGATTTATCTAAAAGATTTAGAATGACATGTGTTTCACCTGATTAATAATGAATACTATCGAAATAAGGATTGAAACAACGATTGACTTTGACAGAGCGCTCACGGGAATTGTTTCAAGTCTGAAGAATTTAAATTTTCAAAATCGGTTTCGGAAATAATACCTGGAAGTTTGTAGATGTACTTGTAACGTTTGAAAGTCATCTTCAAAAACGCAAACTCTCGTGAGAAGTAGTCTTCGGTATCTGAAAAATTGAACAATTATTCAGATTTCTCCGCGTTTTCATCTATTTCAATAAAAATACAGTTTGAATCAGTTTAATTTTCGGAAAACTACATTTTCTGAGTAAAACCATCTCAACTTCTTTTTTAAGTGAGATATTTTCCAAGAAAAGGAAAAAAACGCCAGACCGCGATGCTCGTGACTGTCTTCGTTAGCCGAAACAGAGTTATTCAAGCAAAGTTTTCGACTACTCCATCTTCTGACTGCCTCTTTGGCGAATTTTAGTAATTTAACAAATTCTCACCTCCAGTGTTCCAACCACTGACATCATTGTTAGAGCTCACAAGACTCGGTTGTGCGACTTCTGTAAAATTAGGCTCACTTCCAGTTATGTTTAAATAAAGGTCACTTTGACTCGCAATCAGTGACGAGCCATCATATTCTCAGGTAACACAATACGACCACTTTCCGGTGCTTTCCGTTTCCGAAATTTTCTAATTAAAAAAACGGTAAGAAACGACGGAAAAATAACCGGAAACTTATGTACTCATCGGAAACGGTTGGACACCACTGAAAAACGGTGAGAAACTCATCGGAAACAATCGGAAATATTATTCTAAATTGTTTCGAGTCACTAATCGCAGAAGCACACCGAGCTAAAGGTGATCGTCATCGATTAGACGCGTTGCACGCAAATCATATTGAACGAAAATTAGCTATAGGGCGCGTTCGCACATCAATATTTTTCATCTTTTTCTCCTATTCTTCTCAAGTTAACAAGCGAATTTGTTTCGACGATTGTTATGGGAAATGTGAAAATCATGTAACTTTCCTTCGTAACTAGATTTTTATCATTAATTTTGAAAAAAAAACGTCAGAGAAAAAAGTTTTTAACTACAGTAACTGTACTTTGGTCTACAGCGATGCAGAATTTACGAAGGGGCGGAGTTTGTGCCCGCTGCTTATTGGTCGCCTCCCCTCGCTGCTTGATCCGACACTTTTCATTTTATACGAAAAAGTAGACTGAATCATGAATCATGAATCACGAATCATGAATATTTTTCATTTATCTTTGTCGACACCTCAAATTTTAGGCTTAGGTAAGGTTCAAAGCAATAGTTAGGTACAAAGCTAAGATTTGATCAAAGTTTAAACTTGATTACCACAAAAAAATTTTGCACCTTGTAAGGAAATGATTCTTGATTCGATGATTCAGTCTACTTTTTCGTATTAAATGACACTTTTCTACTGCGCTCAGCGCGGTGTGAGAAGTAATTAAAAGCCATTACAAACAGAAAACTGACCCATTTTTGGCTTCGTGGGATTCGCGTTGACTGTTGAATTAGTTTTCTTTTTCTCCATAGTCCACGACGGCTCGTCACTGTCCGAGTCATCCCAGGCGCCTACTACTACTTTGGCTTGTTGTTGTTGTTGAGCTTGGAAGATTCTGTTCTCCATAACCGGCGCATATTGTTGCTGTTGCCGTCTTCCATCAATCATGTTTGAATTTCTGCAAATTTTATTTCAGAAAAAAAATCAGAATTCTTCGTTTTTTCGACTAAACGCTTAAGGTCTACACTTATTTTAACGTTATGCTTTCTTGCAACCCGCTTTTCAATAAGAGTTTTCCATTCTATAAGATTTGCGCATGCTCACTTGGATTGACGATAAAATTAACGCATTTAGCCGATAACAATGATACTTGTCGCCACTCTCGAGTCATAATAGAACCTAGATTCGTGTTATAAATCAAACCTAGATGGAGCATTATATACGGGGGTATTCTGAACCGGTGGTGATGGTCTTTGCGGAGGCGGCACGTAGAACGACCTTCCATGGTTGCTGGTGGACGGTACTCCTCGGCTATGATAACCTTGTGGTTGGAACGATCGATTGAGATTAGCTCGGTTTGCTGGGTAAGTAGAAAACTGGAATCGGAAATGTTGAAATGGGATCTAACATTGTGAAAGAATACACATCAGATGAAATTAATGTAGTTTTTATAAGAATCAGAACATGACAACTGTTCATGTCAGTTTTCTAACTTTTCATTTGTAATACTACAAGATCTTGGCTACATTTGAGGAATCTTTTGATTGTGAAAGAACACATAGAAGGAATTAGAACTTCAAAGAAAAATAACCAACCTTATTCGCTTTTTTACTTTTCTTTTTTTGACGCGATATGAGATCTTGGAGTGCGCCAGTCTCAGCGCATCTTCTGAAAAAAAAACTGTTTACACGCACACTTCGAGACGCGTCAGTCATTTCGAAAATTTTTCAATAAAAAACTTACTCAGCACTATAAACAACAGTGTTATTGTAGACTCTCTGCTTTATTTTATCAGTCTTTGCATCTTGTAGAAGAGCATCAAGAGTGGGAAATCCAAGCCTTCTGTATTCGAGATTGCAATCATATAGGTCTCTGAAACACACACCGATTTATTTTTCTAACAGAAAAAGGTAACGTTTCGATTCTAGTTACTGACGAACTAGCCACTGAAAGTGAAGAAAACTTTCTTCGATGTAAAATCACCTGTATTTCTTTTCAATTTCCCGAGATGATAATGGTACTGTACAACCTATAAGAATTGAGAAAACATCTGCGACTACTTTTTCGGCCATATTCTGAAAAAGAATTCTAGTTGAAAAACACGATTGATATCAGTAATAAAGAAATTTTTACAAAATCAGGAAGATGAATTGGAAAATTCAGTGGGTGAATTGGAAAATTCAATTCAGCGACATGGAAATAGAACTAGTAACCACTGAAGACGGATGAGTTGATAATTCGTTTCGAAATTAGAACAACCCGAGTGAGAAACATTAAATCCGAGAATTTCGTCTGATATACAGTGTTGAAAACGCGTGTCATGTCCTAATTTCGATCTGCAATCTGCAGCACCAGTGATTTACCTTTTATTATAAGTTATAAGCTTACATTTAGGTAAGATTGGGAAAAAACTTCTGTGAAGGTCCGAGGTTTGGGAACGCATGTAAAATGAGAGAAAAAGAAAAAAAGTCCGGCCAAACATTAACCAAACTTCTCGACAATTGTCGCGTTAAAACGGGCAATTAGTAAATCGCATCCCGTTTTTTTCAAACGTCTGTAACTTTGCTCGGAACAGCCCAATCACCTTGTATTTAGGCTTAGGTTGAACGTTAAGCTGACCCAAACCTAACCTAAGCTTGAAAAAGAGGTGTTCATGCGATGCGAAAAAAGTTATCGCATCCCGTTTTCGAAAATGGGATGCGGGATGCGATGGGATGCGATTTACTAATTGCCGTTAAAACGCGTTTGGAAAAACGAGAGAAAAACATTTGAAAAAAAACGCGCGCAAAGTTTGATCTACGGTTACTGTAACTTCATAAGAATTTTTTTCTTACTTTGCTCGTTCTTTTCGAATTTATGCCCTTCCACACATATCTAGCAAAAAGTCTAACCGATTTCAAACTCGCGGCAGTCGCATTTTTGTAAACTGAGTACGGTAGGGTCGGGACTCTCACAGCGAACAGTTAGATCTTTGTGGATTTAAATTATTATTCCTACTTTCAGTCCATTGAAATTAAAGGCGCATTACTTAATCGTTCATGTTTTTCGAAGCGAAACTGCTACGGTAACTAAGAAACCGATTTATGGAGGTCAGACTTTTTTACAGGTAGAGGAAGATATGTGTTCCACTTTCCTAATCTACCCAACTGAAAACATGAGAGTTTATACTATTTATTGTGTTACACGATGTGTTTGAGGTACAAATAGGAGAATGTTGGTGTTCATAGATCACAGAACCATTCAAATTGTCAAAATATGTTCAAGGAACCCGCAGAAGCAACGAGAAATGTACAGCGAAGTTATGGAACAATGTTTAAATTACTAGAGATCTGTTGAGAGGGTCGTCGCAGTTCTTGATGTCAACTGCAAGGTCGGCGAGTACCTGAATTTTTAAATTATTAAGCACATATCTTCCTCTACCTGTAAAAAAGTCTGACCTCCGTAAATCGGTTTCTTAGTTACCGTAGCAGTTTCGCTTCGAAAAACATGAACGATTAAGTAATGCGCCTTTAATTTCAATGGACTGAAAGTAGGAATAATAATTTAAATCCACAAAGATCTAACTGTTCGCTGTGAGAGTCCCGACCCTACCGTACTCAGTTTAGATTTTTTTTTTTTTTTGATTTTTTTTTTTTTTTTTTTACTTTTTGCTAGATATGTGTTAAGCCATTCCCGATGATGTTTTGAAGATTTTTCAGAAAAGTCACGTTCGACTAATAGGTGAATAAAAAATTAGGGAAGAGAGAAAGTCGATTAAAACCTTTGTCAGAGTTTTGAGCCTGTCAGCCGTATTATCCAATCTCTGTGTTATGAACGAATTCAATGATGGAACGTCCATTTCGTCGTCCAGCTTCTCGTCGTTGTTGTTTGTTTCTGTCATAGGAGTGTCCTCAATTTCGACTTCTTCAACTTCGCTGGATGAGTTGCTGCTCGAGTGTAGCCTGAATTCTATTTTCAAGGGGTGCAAACGGTTCAGAAATGTTTCAAAGATCACATTTTTCATATCAGAAGAGAGAAAGAGAGAGAGAGAAAGAGAGAGAGACAGAGACAGAGAGAGAGAGAGAGAGACAGACAGGGAGAGAGAGAGAGAGAGAGAGAGAGAGAGAGAGAGAGAGAGAGAGAGAGAGAGAGAGAGAGAGAGAGAGAGAGAGAGAGGGAGGGAGGGCGAGATTCCTTTACCTGTAAAAAAAATCTGGCCTCCGTAAATCGGGTACTTAGTACCGTAGCAGTTTCGCCTCGAAACACAAAACGATTCAAGTAATGCGCCTTTAATTTCAATGGATGAAAGTAAGAATAATAATTTAAATCCAAAAAGATCTAACTGTTCGTTGTGAGAGTCCCGACCCCAAGCTAGACCTACCGTACTCATTCTGCAAAATTTTGATTAGAGCGCGTTTGAAAACGGCCATGCTTCTAGCGATATATGTGTACTACAGTATGATCACCGGACCTTTTCCGTGTCAGCCGATTGACATTGTAGCTGGTCTCAACATCCTGTTCATCCGTGTGTCCACAGTGTTCGAAGCAGTAGCGGACGGAAACACTGCCATCAATGGATTCGTTGACGTGGACGAAAGCCGTGCAGCTGACGAGGTTCGACACGCCAGGGACTACTTCGTCGCTATAACGACGCTTCTTCGCCGCTTGTTGTGCCCTTCGACGGCATAGGAGATAGTACTCCTGAATGTATGTTTGATTCTTCTGATTCTCTGCGTCTCTTTCTCTCTCTCTCTCTCTCTCTCTCTCTCTCTCTCTCTCTCCAACTCACATTAGGCTCATCACTCTCCCTACTCCGCACGTATCCAGCATCACTACGAGAGTCCTCGATGTGTCCCAACCAGTACTGAAAGGATAACAATGAACTACCGTATGCAAATATCGTATACTTGAAACTGCAGGTAATCACGAAACTGATAGTACATGACGTCGGCGTTCGAGTCGTGTTCGCAGCTAACGTGTTCGGCCAGCGCTTCCGGTGTTTCCAGATGTGTTAATTGACAGTATGGACAGACAAAGTATATCGCGTCATCCATTCTGAAGGAAAACCCAGTTATATAATTTTTGAAAAATAGAAAAGAAGATGATTGGAATAGAAGAAAAATCTACTTTTTTGAACTTTTATATTACTTTTTACAGTGGAAAAAGCGGATTTTTGTTACAATTCCTGAAAAAAAAGAATTCCTCCAAACTCTTTGGAAGACTATAAGCCTTTTGATACAACTAAAAATGAGTGTTTGTTACCAGTGTACAAAACGAAAAATAATACTCAAAATTGAATTTGCCAGAAAATAACCGAGTTTTACTCGTTGTTATCGCGGCTCTCTCTCTCTCCCTCTATCTCTCTCTCCCCCTCTCTCTCTCTCTCTCTCTCTCTCTCTCTCTCTCTCTCTCTCTCTCTCTCTCTCTTTCTTTCTTATTTTCTCTTTCTCCCTATCTCTCCTCTGCTATTTATGACTTAAGTTTCAAGAGATGTACGTTAGTTTAGAATATCGAAGTTGCTTTACGAAGTGACCTTGTACAGAAGCAAGTGCACTATACCTGTACTTTGATGAAAAACAGAACGATTATTCAGTAGTCGAAACGAGAAAAGGTATGAGAGATACGTTTCAGATGACAAATTAGTAAAATCAATGCTCAACGAAAAACCTTAAGGGGCACTGGGGCGTTGGCGTTTTAATGTTGTTCTTAATGAAAGGTGTACGTTGTCTTGTTTAGAGTGAGATAATTCCATTTGACAGAAAGGTTATGCCTGTTGATGAAATCAAGTTGAAGTTCGCAATAATTTGCAGATGGACAGAAGATTTGTGACTAACAAGACCCTACACAACACACATTTGAACAGAAAAAGGAGATGCCTCACGTCGGTCACTAACTTCATGTTGAAGTCTTTCGCGGTAGAAATATCGTGTCGTCTATGAATATCCTTGATAAGAGTACTACGGGGAACGAGTGCCTGTCCCAGGTCGGACAGTAGTTTTTTTTTTTGAAAGAAAATTGTTCTATGAAATTTGAATGTTTCATGAAAGTGTAATCCAAGCAAAAATATATAGATTTATGACTAATAGAGGTTAATAATTAAAGATGGGTAAAAATTTAGGTTTGTTGTAGAACTAACTTTCTCAGCAAAAATCATCAAGAAGATAGGACAAGAAAGAGCGGACACTAGGTTGCCTTGTGAGACACGTCCGTTGAGAAAATTGTCATATGAAATGTGGATGGAATGCGCTTTATGTGTTTTATTTTTTGGGAAAGAAATTTGTGAAATCAATGCGAGACAGGCCTCGAAGACACACCGACCAACAGGCAGCCAACCTTGCAAAACAAAACGAGGAAATCCAAATTTATGTAGAGCGAAGGCGAGTGAGAAAGTGCAGAGGGATGGGTAGTCACGTGGGGGGTCAACAACAAAGATGTTGAGTTCCAAGACTGAAACATCAAAAGGTGAGAGAAAGAGAGAGAGAGAGAGAGAGAGAGAGAGAGAGAGAGAGAGAGAGAGAGAGAGAGAGAGAGAGAGAGAGAGAGAGAGAGAGAGAGAGAGAGGTAGATGAGAAAGAGAGAGAGAGAGAGAGAGAGAGAGAGAGAGAGAGAGAGAGAGAGAGAGAGAGAGAGAGAGAGAGAGAGAGAGAGAGAGAGAGAGAGAGAGAGAGAGGTAGATGAGAAAGAGAGAGAGAGAGAGAGAAAAAAAAGAGAGACATTCGATGAGTTTTACTTTCAATAAATTGAGATGCAGCTAATATAGAGAGCATTCAAACCATTTCCTATTCTGTAACTCAACCAAGATGAACCAGTCAAACTCCAAAATAATGTTAAACTTACTATATTATGAACAGTTTCAAGTACCCTCGATTACCGCGAACCTTTTCCGTGTCAGCCGAGAGAGAGAGAGAGAGAGAGAGAGAGAGAGAGAGAGAGAGAGAGAGAGAGAGAGAGAGAGAGAGAGAGAGAGAGAGAGAGATGAGGAAGAGTGAGAGAGAGAAAGAGAAGAAGAAGACAGACAGAGAAGGTGACAGAGCTGTGGTTTGCTTCGTTGTTTTTCTATTTTTCCAGCCAATAACACTTGACGTCAACAAAACGCATGCAGGGGCAGTAATTTGCAGAAAAAACCTCTGCTCTCATTTTGGAAATAACATGTCTCATTCGAACTTAGTTTTCTTGCGTCTTGCGGAAAGTTACAACGGCCGTAAATAAAAAAGATAAGAGATTTGCCCACATTGCGGTAAATGCGGTTGAAAAGTGTAAGCAAAGCAAGGGGGCGGGGTAATCGATGTTGTAGATCATCCTTCTGGTTACAACAAGACGAGATCCGTCATTAACCACAATTTAAAAGTTAATCATGAAACAGTTATGCTCTTACGGTCACTTTGTAAATGCTATGTTTCTTAAAAACATAAGAAAAACACGAAAATTTCCCTTCCGCTACAAAGAAGTGGTTTTTTTTAAAAGCTTTTTCAGTGGTTTCCTTACGGTTCCCAAGACCATTGTCTGTGCTTGTGATTTCAGACAAAGAATCTTGATTCAATCAATATTGTCTTGGAGAAAAGAATAACAAGCAGGATGAGTAAAATCTGGGCGGTATCCATGGATTTCACAATTTATCAGAAAAAACTGAGTGGAACGCTGTGTGGCTGCGAGAGGGTCTGGGAGGCATCAGCAGCTACGGGTGAAAGAGCACACGGAGTGGTGGAGAGCACAGAGATGCCTGCAACAAACTCGCCCTGCCACACTCGTCAGGTTTTTTTTGCATTTGCAGCAGCAAGAAGACATCAAAGTACAACACACAGACATAACGTGTTGAGAACATGGTCGCAATGTTGGAAACTGTCAAACTGACAAGACACACTGGCACCCACAGCTTGTGCATGCATTGGGAAGATAAACCGTAACTAAACCCCACGGCAGCACGTTGTGTTGAAATATTTCGGAACGCTAGCAGCTTGTGACAAGTTCTCGTTATAGATCAAGTGTGACAGTTAGAAGTAACTAACATAACGGGAAGGCCTATGACTTAATCATTCTAGAAACGAAATACCTTTGACATGAAGTTCATAGACTGTTAATTGCGATTTATGAAGTTCATGTGCTTTTGACAAATTTTATAATGTTCTTGTGCTGCTAATGAAAATTTATGAAGTTCATGCGCTCTTGATAGATGTTCTATGAAGTTCATAGGCTGTAGATATCTATGGCCTATGACGTTAATGCGCTGTTGATATCAACCGCCTATGAAATCAGAGGTATTTCGTTTCTAGAGCAAGATGAACCAGTTCAAATTCAAAATAAAAGTGAAACCCATTTCTACAGTATGTAAACTTCAAGTGCCCTTAATGTAGTTCAAAACAATTTTTTCCTACTCTTTTTCTTTCCAGAGTCTCAAATAATGATGGAAAAATGTTCGAAGTAGGTAGCACCGACCTCAGGAACAATTGGCACTGTTTACAGAAATGAGAAAACTAGAAAAATAGGTTTTAGCATTTGCAAAAATAAAGCAGTGAGGTAAATGTGCTCCAAAGAGGGTCTTGCGACGCGGTTGCAGAGCGGCTCTATCCACTCATCACTGTCTCGCAAATTTCGTCCATACCTAGTAGATTTTGTTACCGGGAAGATGTCCTCAAATCAAGAAATGAATGATGTCAAGAAATACATAGTGTGCGCGAAAGGGTAAGAGCATATCAGAGACATAGGGAAGTGAAATTTGCCAAGCATAAGTCGGAATTCGATGAAACTGGCTTATTGAGAGTATGTTGTATCTCCGAATTCGTGAAGGTCGGTCCTGGCTTCGCAAAAGCTAACGAGGAAGTCGACCGGCAAGTGAAAAATGAGTCCATCTCGCACTTATGAAATATGATTGATGTTACACCCTCTCTCTCTCCCTCTCCCCCTTCTGTCTCTCTCTCCCTCTCCCCTTTCGATCTCTCTCTCTCTCTCTCTCTCTCTCTCTCCCCTTCTCTCTCCCTCTCACTCTTCTGTCTCTCTCTCCCTCTCCCCTTTTGGTCTCTCTCTCTCTCTCTCTCTCTCTCTCTCTCTCTCTCTCTCTCTCTCTCTCTCTCTTTCTCTGACGAAAAGTGTAAATTTATTATTCTTGTCAATTCATATACATTTTTTAATAAACAAAAACGATTGAAGTCCATTATCTCCATGAAAGATCAATGAGGATGGGTGGTTCTGACTGTATTGGGTCGAAATCAGTCGATTAGTCTACCAACAGGTCACGTGTAGGGCACAGTAGGGTTATTGAGAAAACGGCACTCTAACCGTCAACTTGAATATCACAATGTTCATAGGAAGGTTAGTGCCAGGGTTATCGCTGTTACCATTGTCAAAATCGTCTGCGGAGTCACGTTTAGAGCCACCAGCATATCTTGTTCGTTGCAGAAGTCGCCGACACATGAGCACAATGTTACCTGAAATTGATTTGAGGTGAAGGTGGAAATTATAGATTACTGCTTAGGATCGCACGGTGTAAAACATTCGGCCATTCCAAAAGTGGGCGTAACGAGGGTGGGACAATCAAAGATGGTCGGTCAAAAATCGTTTAGTTGCAAAATTTTCAAATCGAGACCTCAACTACATTTTTGATATCAATACTGGTTAGTCTCCCCAAAATATCTTATAACAACTTTAACAACAATTTTCTTATTCATTAAGGACTAAAATTGAGCAGAATACATGGAATAAATGGGCAAAAATACCAAAAGACGGCTGCGAAGCGGTCATCCGGAGCGAAAATTTAAATCTATTGATTGGGATCGAATGATTCGCGTCTTTTTTGAAACGCCACCCCCACTCGATTTTTTTGATCTTGGCACTCCGTGGATCGTGCCGAGTCCTAGATGGTACTACTAACACAAATCGAGCCATTTTGACCGACCCTAAATCTAAATGCAGTATCTGATTGCAAACTACTATTCACAATCAACTAGCTGTTGAACCTTCGCTGCGCTCAGGCGTTTCGCGTATTTTTTTCGATGCACGAAAAAGTTTTTCTCACATAAGGTATTTTTCTTTCAATTTTTCCTACTCCCGGGGGCTTAGCCCCTTGGGAACCCGGCGCACGAAACATTATTCTTACACCCGGGGGCTTCGCCCCCTGGGAAACCCATCGCATGTAAACATTTGTCTACAGTTGTTTCCTTTCTGAATTTTCTTTACTCCCGGGGCTTCGCCCCCTGGGAGACTCGGCGCACGAAAATGTTGTTATAGTATTTTTCGTTCTAAACATTTCTCTACACCCGGGGGCTTCGCCCCCTGGGAGACCAAGTCCACGAAAATATTTTTACAGTATTTTTCTCTCTAAAATTTTTATACAAAAAGAGTTACACTTGTGGACTCAAGACAAAAAACAAAAAAGAAAGACCTGACAGGAAATGATCCGGCTTCGATCAGTTTTGCAATCGACTTCTCTGCCACTGCACTTCGAAAACACGCGTGTTCGACACTTGTTGAACATGGCATACTTAACACGTGAAAATTGACCCCAATTTGCACTAATTTGGTCATAACTACGGTATCGTGATAGGTAGAAATTTCGAATAAGTTCTGTCCAAGTACACATAATTTTCGTGATCTCGTCACAAAATTTCAACCGAAAATATCTATTCCGAAAAAAGTTATTCACACATTTATAGTCAGACAAATACCCCGACATCTACATATTACTATTATAAAACGCACGTGTAACAAAAAATGTTTATATGTTTTCATATATATATAGATATATATATATATATATAGATGTCGGGGTATTTGTCTGACTATAAATGTGTGAATAACTCTTTTCAGAATTGATGTTTTAGGTTGAAATTTTGTGACTAGATTACGAAAATTATGTGTACTTGGACTAAACTTTTTCCAAATTTCTACCTATCACGATACCGTAGTTATGACCTAATTAGTGCAAATTGGGGTCAATTTTCACGTGTCACGTACACCATGTTCAACATGTTCCGAACACGTGTTTCCAAAGCGCAGTGGCAGAGAAGTTGATTACAAAACTAATCGAAGCCCGATCATTTCCTGTCTGATTCCTTTTCTTTTGCTTTTTGTCTAACCGTACAAGTGTAACCTTCTGCTCTATAAAAAGTTTTAGCGATAAAAATACCGTGAAAAAATATTTTCATGCGCTTTGTCTCCCCGGGGGCGAAGCCCCCGGGAGTAGAACAATATTTTTGTGCGGTTGGTCTCCCAGGGGGCGAAGCCCCCGGGAGTAGAACAATATTTTTGTGCGGTTGGTCTCCAGGGGGCGAAGCCCCCGGGAGTAGAACAACATTTTCATGCTTTTGGTCTCCCAGGGGGCGAAGCCCCCGGGAGTAGAACAATATTTTTGTGCGGTTGGTCTCCCAGGGGGCGAAGCCCCCGGGAGTAGAACAACATTTTCATGCATTTGGTCTCCCAGGGGGCGAAGCCCCCGGGAGTAGAAAAATTTATCGTTCTCGGGGGAACCCAAGGGCGGAGC
This sequence comes from Caenorhabditis parvicauda, assembly GCA_963978915.1. NCBI lineage: Eukaryota > Metazoa > Nematoda > Chromadorea > Rhabditida > Rhabditidae > Caenorhabditis > Caenorhabditis parvicauda. The sequence goes on from OZ022252.1 coordinate 16,192,018, forward strand.
CCTCTGGAAGAGGAAAACTTGAAAGAAAATAACTAACTAATACCAGATGAATTATTTCCTGCGCTTGAGTTTACCGATAGAAAAGAGTACGAGCATCCAAAAAAACACGCAAAACGCCTGAGCGCAGCGAAGGTTCAACAGCTAGTATATCTATATGAGACGTTTCACGAGAGAAACGACCGAAAAGTGCGCTAGGCTGTGTGTAGACCGTTTCAGTTGAAATTTTGTACACAAGTAGATTTCAGTGCGCTGAATCCAAATATGTCGGTTCTGTTCCAGTATGTCCTACCAAAGTCTCGCAGTACTTGCCCAAACTTGGCCTTTTCCAAACTTCAGACTATCATATCTTTCTTCAAACATTTTTTCAAGGAAAACAATTTTAGTAACGAAGTAATACAAACATGAGAAATCGATCAATATGAAAATTTATGAAATTTATCGATTGATTTCGGCACAGCCGTTTTTTGTTCATAACTTCACTCATATATCCGCGCGGCCTTATTTTTTGATCTCATCACATAGAGAAAGAAAAGATGCTTCGATTGAATACAAAAAATCAAAAATTCGTTGTGCGTGTGAATTAGTATGTACTGTTGAAAAAAATACTTCTCAAAAGTACCTTTCAAAATAAAATTCTCGACTTTTTTATGACTTCAATCGTTTTTTCATCACCACAAAAGGTATAGTACCAAAATTTAAAAGTAAAGTTTGCCTGGTTCTTGAGATACGGTACTCACATTTTTCATTTTTCATAAAGTTTGCGCACGCTTATCTCCAAAACTAAACCATCAACGTTGCTTGATTTTTGATTCAACAATGTCTACTAGTCGAGATCTATCGTTTGATAGTAATCACTATGTATCCCGTTCGAATTTGAAAGATTTCTCATGCAACCCCATGAAAAAGCACGTTTCATCGTCATTTAGACTCTAAGAAATGACAAAATTGATTTTTCATATTTTTCTTCCATTCGTTTACTTAGCTCACCAAGTTCAAAATTTTTTTTGGTGACAAGAAACATTTTTTTTATTACAAAGTTAATTTTAAGGAAAATATATCCCATAGCAAAGTTTCAACATCTTCATCGATGACATGACTGTTACCAATGGATGTAAAATATTTTTCTGTTCCGAAATGATTCTTAGTTTTTCAAAATCGATGCAAAATGAGCTGAATTATATGAAAAACTTCAAAAAATCACATGGAGAAAAGAAAGTAAGAATGAAAGAAAGATACTGTACTGCGCGCTCTCCTTGTTTCCTCTTCTTTTTTTCGGTCCGATTTTCACTGTTTTCGTCTGTTTTTGTTCATTTTGCATCAATTCTGGAGATTTTTGCATCAATCCTGATCAGAAAAAATTTTTACAGAGAATGGTAGTAGTTTCAATGTGTTAAAACAATTTTTTGCACTTCATTCATTGCTTTTTCATGAAAACAGAGATAAAGCAGCCAAAATTTGATAAATTTTCCGGAAAAGTTACTTATATCCGAGAACAGAGCAAAACAATAAAATCACGGCAAATCGGGTTGTAATTGTTGTTTTACAGTACTTAAAAGGTATGAAACATGTTCTTTCATAGGGTTGATTCGAAGCATGAGAAATCTCTCAAATTCGAACGGGATACATAGTGATTACTATCAAACGATAGATCTCAACTAGCAAAAATTGTTGAATCAAAAATCAAACAACGTTGATGGTTCAGTTTTGGAGATAAGCGTGCGCAAACTTGGTGAAAAATGAAAAATGTGAGTACCGTATCTCAAGAACCAGGCAAACTTTACTTTTAAATTTTGGTACTATACCTTTTGTGGTGATGAAAAAACGATTGAAGTCATAAAAAAGTCGAGAATTTTATTTTGAAAGGTACTTTTGAGAAGTATTTTTTTCAACAGTACATACTAATTCACACGCACAACGAATTTTTGATTTTTTGTATTCAATCGAAGCATCTTTTCTTTCTCTATGTGATGAGATCAAAAAATAAGGCCGCGCGGATATATGAGTGAAGTTATGAACAAAAAACGGCTGTGCCGAAATCAATCGATAAATTTCAGAAATTTTTATATTGATCGATTTCTCATGTTTGTATTACTTTGTTACTAAAATTGTTTTCCTTGAAAAAATGTTTGAAGAAAGATATGATAGTCTAAAGTTTGAAAAGGGCCAAGTTTGGGCAAGTACTGCGAGACTTTGGTAGGACATACTGGAACAGGACCGACATATTTGGATTCAGCGCACTGAAATCTACTCGTGTACGAAATTTCAACTAAAACGGTCTACACACAGCCTAGCGCACTTTTTGGCTGTTTTCGGTCGTTTCTCTCGTGAAACGTCTCATATCTATTCTTATGAAAAAAGGCTATTTGGTCACACTGTCTTTCCGCGGCCTGTTCTCAGCTCATAGGAGTCGGATCAGAACGGTGAAAACGCCATCAAATAGGTTCTGTTGAAGCGGAGATGCGCATCAACTTTTTAATTCGATCAGACCGCGCGTTGCTGCGCGGCACGGATTTCCTTAGTTTTGAAATTCAAACGTGTCCTCAACGTGATCCATTTATCGCCTAGCATTTTAATTTTTAAAAATGGAGCTATCTAGAAGTTCCAAGTTGTCTGTGAGTTCACGTTTATACTGAATGACGTTCGTTTGTTCTTTGTTTCGAGTATCAAAGCTGGCGGGAAAAAGTAATAGGTGGGGCGCGGAGCGCCCCTGAAGAGTGCTTGTCTATTCTAATGAAAAAAGGCTATTTGGTCACACTGTCTTTCCGCGGCCTGTTCTCAGCTCATAGGAGTCGGATCAGAACGGTGAAAACGCCATCGGATAGGTTCTGTTGAAGCGGAGATGCGCATCAACTTTTTAATTTGATCAGACCGCGCGCTGCTGCGCGGCACGGATTTCCTTAGTTTTGAAATTCAAACGTGTCCTCAACGTGATCCATTTATCGCCCAGCATTTTAATTTTCAGAAATAGAGCTTTTAAGAAGTTCCAAGTTGTCTGAAAGTTCACGTTTTTGTTGAAAGACGTTCGTTTGTTATTTATTTCGAGTATCAAAATTGGCGTGAAAAAAGTAATAGGTGGGGCGCGAAGCGCCCCTGAAGAGTGCTTGTATATATGAAAACATATAAACAT
>OZ022252.1:16202644-16207644 GCA_963978915.1 Caenorhabditis parvicauda
AACAGGAAGTTTTGTTATGAACCGAAAACATAAATTAAGTAAACTGTACCGGGACGATAGTAACACACTGCACATATATCGCTAGAAGCATGGCCGTTTTCAAACGCGCTCTAATCTCAATTTTGCAGAATGAGTACGGTAACTCTCACAACGAACAGTTAGATCTTTGTGGATTTAAATTATTATTCTTACTTTCAGTCCATTGAAATTAAAGGCAGATTACTTTAATCGTTCTTGTATTTCGAGGCGAAACTGCTACGGTACTAAGTACCCGATTTACGGAGGCCAGATTTTTTCACAGGTAGAGGAAGCTATGTGCACTGCGGTTCAGGGGCAACCGCTTTGCAACCGCTTCGCAAGACCATCCGTGGAGCACACGTACCTGTTTTGATTATTGTTTAAACCTACTTACCTCGTTTACTCATCTCTATAAACGTTGCGGATTGTTCCAAAGAATAAGTACACTTTTCAACTGTTTTTACAGCAGTATGAGTAATCAAACGATAGTACCTTTGTCGCAATACACAGCCAAATACCATTAATTCAGAGCAGGTGGTTCGAGTATGTGTCACGCTTGCACATTTAGTCATTACATTTTGTCTCAATTGGAATAGACGATCCACATATCTAGCAAAAAGTCTGACCGATTTCAAACGCGCGCCAGTCGCGTATTTGTAAAATGAGTACGGGAGGGTTGGGACACTCGCAACGAACCGTTAGATCTTTGTGGATTTAAATTATTTTTTATTTTCAGTCCATTCTGAAATTAAAGGCTCATTCTTGTTTTTCAAGGCAAAACTGCTACGGTACTCAGTACCCGATTTACGGAGGTCAGACTTTTTTGAAGGTAGAGGAAGCTATGTGCGATCAAATGTATACTTTTCTCCCCATTTTTTGAGGCAAGTTTTTAAGGGGACTTATGTTGAATTCAAAAGAGAAAGAGAAGAATTGCAAAAATGGACGAGTCGGAATGAGATTGAACCTATTACATGATCATAGTTAAATTTGAGAACTATTCTGAAAAGAAAATTACACGAGTTAAAATGAAAACCAGAGATAGTCGTTAAATGGCACTGAGAATTTTTGTTCAAACTTCTTCAATCAGGAAAATGAAGTTTTTGAGAGAAAGTGAACAAAGTAAGCAAAATTAACGAAAGCAAGGCATAAATAGTACGGTGATCGAGTTTGTTGACTGAAGGAGGCAGCCCCCACGACCAGGACAAAAGAAGGTAAGAAGAGAATTCTTGATGAGGGAATTGTGGATTCGACGTAAATTATTATGCTATACGAAACAGTGGAAAACAAGAAAAGGTCTTTTATTGCAACGGGAAGAAATTCACCTGAAACGCACATAGCTTCCTCTACCTGTAAAAAAGTCTGGCCTCCGTAAATCGGGTACTTAGTACCGTAGCAGTTTTGCCTCGAAATACAAGAACGATTGAAGTAATGCGCTTTTAATTTCAATGGACTGGAAGTAAGAATAATAATTTAAATCCACAAAGATCTAACTGTTCGTTGTGAGAGCCCCGTTTGAAAACGGACATGCTTCTAGCAATATATGTGAAACGTCTCTTGAGAAAAGGACCATCACCGAAGGTTCGAATTTTTTCGCGTTTTTTAAAAACATTACTCTGGAGCTATAGAAACTTGGGACGTTATGATGAGCTCTCAGCAGACAATGTTTGTAGTGTTAATTTGTAGTTGTATTCAAGTTTGATTGCTTACTTCTTTTTTGTTTTCCCTATCTCTCTCTCTTTTTTTCCTTCTTCCTCTTTCTTTCCAAATGAATTTTTTTTGATCAATCATTACAAACATTATTTCAACAACTCTTCATTTTTTCAAAAAATTGTGCTCTGTAAAAAAATTGTCAATTTTCAAGAAAATAATTTGATTGGTTTGATCTTGAGTTCTTGCTGATTCCTATATAAGAAGAAAAGTAGAAAATAGAAGAACCTAATAGGAGGTAGGTCAAAACCGGAAAAGGGCAAAACTGAAGTGTATCGAGAGGCCGAGCAAAAAACGTTTAATTAACTTTTGGAGCTGAGATAAAAACGACAGGAGTCAATGCGTGTAGAACAAGACTTGTGTGCTTGGCCGACGAGAAGTTTTGTGGGTTGTCGCAGTCGTTCGTTGCCATAGAGAGAAATTTTCCCATCAACCGAGGTGCGAAAATGCTGTTAAGAGTTACCTTTTCACAAGCAAAAGTTCACTATAGGCGAGGCTCTTACGCTCCAATTTAGGGTTAGTGATCCTTGACACTGGTGAATTTAGGCTAAATCATGACAAAATCGGCTTGAATAGAGGGTCGATATCTATGTATAACTACAAAGTAGCTCAGGCCTAGTGATGCTGAAACTTAAGTAATGCTAGGACCTTAGGCTTATATAGTGACTTGTCTTTGACGGGTAGGACTTTGAGCTTAGTGATGTTAAACTCTTTACAGGAAATGACCTTCAGCGTAACTGAGATCCAGAATTGAGACCTAGCCAGAAGTGTTAATCGACCATTTTGGCCAATCCTAGCCCTAAATGCACCAGTGCCAAACAGGTCGAGTGATGAAGTTTTCATGAAGAGAATTTTTGAACGTTTTTTGTTACAATATTTTAATTTTAAAAATCTCAACTTCAAAAAATGTGCGACCTCTCGCATGTTCAGGTTTTCTTATGCCTCCAAATCGAGTTCATCCAGGAATCATAAAAGAAAATGACTAGACACCAAAGTTGCACGGAAGTAAAATTTTTCAAAACGGAAGTCGGAAGTTGGAAGTGAATTTTTTTAAACGGAAGTCGGAAGTTGGAAGTGAACTTTTCAAACGGAAGTCGGAAGTCGAAAGACGGAAGTGAAATTTTTTTCACGGAAGTCGGAAGTCGGAAGTCGGGAGTGAAAAAAGGGCGGAAGTCGGAAGGCGGAAGTCGGAAGTCGGAAGTAGAATTTTTTCAACGGTAGTCGGGAGTGCAAGAAAGTTGAAAAAACCCAGAGATATTGTATATTTGCGCATTCTCAACAGGTGATAGGTCAATTCCATACTGAATAGAAACGATTTCACGGTTTTTTCGTCATTTTTCACGAAAAAAAAATTTTGACGGAAGTCGGAAGTAGAATTTGTTAAACGGAAGTCGGAAGTTGGAAGTGAACTTTTCAAACGGAAGTCGGAAGTCGGAAGACGGAAGTGAATTTTTTTTCACGGAAGTCGGAAGTCGGAAGTCGGGAGTGAAAAAAGGGCGGAAGTCGGAAGGCGGAAGTCGGAAGTCGGAAGTAGAATTTTTTCAACGGTAGTCGGGAGTGCAAAAAAGTTGAAAAAACCCAGAGATATTGTATATTTGCGCATTCTCAACAGGTGATAGGTCAATTCCATACTGAATAGAAACGATTTCACGGTTTTTTCGTCATTTTTCACGAAAAAAAAATTTTGACGGAAGTCGGAAGTAGAATTTGTTAAACGGAAGTCGGAAGTAGAATTTGTTAAACGGAAGTCGGAAGTGGAATTTTTTAAACGGAAGTCGGAAGTCGGAAGTGAAATTTTTTCACGGAAGTCGGAAGTCGGAAGTCGGAAGTGAAAAAAGGGCGGAAGTCGGAAGGCGGAAGTCGGAAGTCGGAATTCCGTGCAACTCTGCTAGACACATATGTATCTACCAAAAAAGCTGACCGATTTCAAACACGCGCCAGTTGCATTTTTGTAAAATGAGTACGGTAGGAGTCGGGAATCTCACAAAGAACAGTTAGATCTTTGTGGATTTAAGTTATTATTCTCATTTTCAGTCCGTTGAAATTAAAGGCGCATTACTTTAATCGTTCTTGTATTTCAAGGCGGAACTGCTACGGTACTAAGTAACCGATTTACGGAGGTCAGACTTTTTTACAGGTAGAGAAAGCTATGTGCTAGATAAAGGGGTTCAACATATAAACTCGATAACTCAATAGAAAATAGATTTCCAGAAAGAAAGCTGTCAAAGTACAGTAGGGTTAAATTGTTGCGTTAGTTGATAAAATTCTTGGGAGTCTGAACTCAAAAACCGTTTATGAACTTGTTAATTTATTTCTATACCCGAATAAACATTTTGAGTAGAAAAATATTCTTCCTACATTCTTCCTAATGCAAATAAACCTAAAATTAGAAAATAATAATGACGGAGGCGAGTGGAGTGCTCGCGTTTCAGCAGATAAGTTTAATTGGGCACGAAGTATTCATTCAAAGCGTATCATCCATGCGAATCTTTTCAGTACGAGCACTGGGCTCTATTACATGAGTTTTGAATAAAGAGAGGAAGAGAGAGAGAGAGAGAGAGAGAGAGAGAGAGAGAGAGAGAGAGAGAGAGAGAGAGAGAGAGAGAGAGAGAGAGAGAGAGCGAGAGCGAGACAGAGAGAGAGAGAGAGAAACTTCTACCAGAGACAACTTTTCTGCGCGCGTGGACGTACGTAACTAATTACTTGGCCGGCAAATTCAATAATAACAAATTAACTTTCTTGTTTCCAGGATACGGAAATTGCTTTCGGAGTACGTTGGAGTACAACATGTCAGGAGTGCAAGACGGGAAATTTATGGGAAATCAAAACTTACAGTACTCAAAAAATTCATTTAAAAAGAGTTTCGTGCAATTCTGATGGGTAAAGATGCTTCAGAGACCTTTAAGATACAAAAATGTGGAAGATGACGAAACGAGAATGAATCTGACGGTCAAGTTTCATGTATCCATGGGGATGTTCGGACGACAATTATGTTGTCTAAATTATTCCATCTTTCCTACAATGTGCAAGTGAGAGAGTTCAAAATGTGTGTCCAAAAATAATAGAAACAAGGAAATTTTCAATTTAAAAAAATACGAAAAAATTGAATTTTCATATTGTTTATTTGTTTGTTAATAGAAAAATTTGAACTTTGAGAAATCTTGAGGCGCTCGTGAGCCTAAACCTATCAGGATTGATTGTTCTTCTTTCGTTAGTTATTAGAAAAATTTGAAGTCTGAGAAATCTTGAGGCGCCCGTGAGCCTGAACCTATCAG
>OZ022252.1:16212644-16217644 GCA_963978915.1 Caenorhabditis parvicauda
AGCCGAAGAAACCCGTCAAAGGATGAACAAGATGTTAGATGTGATGAAAACAGCAGTCGAACAGAACTATCTCCAAGACGTTGAAGCCATTTTCCGTATTGCTAGATCAGAGTAGAGAATCTATTCCTCTTCAACGTACTTCGTAAAATTCCTTTAATATAATAAAGTATAAACACGTGCTGTTATTAAGCAGTACTACTGTAGTGAACCAACACTTTTACTGATCCTTAACTCCTCCTATTTTCCTCACGGGTCCACAATTTCTTTCACAAGTATTGTCCGTGATTTCCCCTCGTTTAGTGCCTTGTGATTTTCTTAGATGATCGGTAGACGTTGCACCTCACTTGCCCTTATAATCATTATTCCATTCTTGAAAAATAAACTTTTTTATTAGAAATTTGTGTTATAGGAGGCTAAAACCCGTTGGGAAATTTGACAAGAATAAGAAAGTTTGGCGTGAAGTAAACAGAATTCACTTATGTCGAAGGTTTCGAAATCCAACTCTTTTCAAAGTAGTCGTTTTTCGATCGTTTTCATGCATTTATAAAAATACTATTCCTTCAACTTTCTGTTGTGCGAAAACGCACTAAAGATATGAAAGTTAGTGAGCGCAGATTTGACCGACCTCGAATTTGACCTACACCATCATGGATAGAACATGATGCGACATTCATTTCTTTCTTGCTTATATTTCATTTTTTCACACTTTCCCTCTCCCACTTGTATCAACTCCTCTTATCCCCAAGTTAATTGCATTTCCCATCTCATAATTGTTCTACCTTAAAACTCATTCTTACAATCATCATCTAAGTTGTTATCATGGTTTAATTACCCTAGTTTGAGATCTACAACTTGACTAGAATAAATATTCATTTGATCACGAGCATTCTACCGCATACCAAGAACACACCTTTGTACACTGTCGAAAAGTATTGAAAACTATCGGAATTTGAACCTTTTGATATGGTAGTTGGAGGTATTTACCGTCATCTTCAACAAAGGGAAAGAATCACTTTCTCTTCTCTTCTCAAAAAAGTGTCGAGATTCTGATAGATATTGTTTGAGGGATGTTCAGGATGCACAAAAATCATAGGTAAACGGTATTCTGAGCCTCCGTTCTGAAGTTACAGGCCTTCAAAGAAGACGTTAAGAATCGCCCAACTTCAAACTTCTGTAACTCTTTTTCTAGGATATTTTCAGCAGCGAGACCAAGCTTATTTGATACAGAATGATTGATACAGAAGTTCGAAGTTGGTCGATTTTTAACGTCTTCTTCGAAGGCCTGTAACTTCAGAACGGAGGCTCAGAATACCGTTTACCTATTTTTGTGCATCCTGAACATCCCTCAAACAATATCTATCAAAATCTCGACACTTTTTTCCGACCCCAAAATCGAAATTTTTCATGGGCTATAGCCCAAGAATTTTTTCGATTCTCGGTCAAAAATTTTTTGACTCGAAGTCGACTGAGAATCACAGTGGTGATAGAATTCTGAATCAAATAAGCTTGGTCTCGCTGCTGAAAATATCCTGGAAAAAGAGTTACAGAAGTTTGAAGTTGGGCGATTCTTAACGTCTTCTTTGAAAGCCTGTAACTTCAGAACAGAGGCTCAGAATACCGTTTACCTATGATTTTTGTGCATCCTGAACATCCCTCAAACAATATCTATCAGAATCTCGACACTTTTTTGTCCACCCCAAAACCGAAATTTTTCATGGGCTATAGCCTATTGATTTTTTCGATTTTTCGGTCTGTTGTGATGTCGTGTTCTTGGTGAAGAGCTTTTATTGAGAAGTGAATTATGATGACAAAGACTCGGTATATAAACATACCCTGGAGGGGGCGTGGCCATGAAAAGGTGGAGCCACCGCGGTGGGCGCAGAGTTCGAACCACGTCTAACAGGTAAGCAGGGCGCTGTGAACCGGGATAAACATAACCCCGCATCCCATTTTTAAAAATGGGATGCGATAACTTTTTTCGCATCGCATGAACACCTCATTTTTAAGCTTAGGTTAGGTTTGGGTCAGCTTAACGTTCAACCTAAGCCTAAATACAAGGTGATTGGGCTGTTCCAAGCAAAGTTACAGACGTTTGAAAAAAACGGGATGCGATGAAATGCGATTTACTAATTGCCCATCTTCTTCTGTCCACTGAACATCATAGATGCGGTTGTCGGGCTCCATGAAGAGTCGGCGGACTGGGTGTCGGGTACGTCTCGATTGATGGCGTGCTGGTGATGTCGTTGTTGCTCGTGCGTGACCGGATGCGTTGACCCATGGAGACTGTGCGGAAGTTGTCGGTTCGGCGTGGTCAGTTGGTGAGAGCTGAATGGTTCTCGTTGTTGTCAGTTCCTCCGGTTCCAACTCGAATTCTTGCAGAAGCGCGTTCTGGTTTCCTCATCTTCATCGTCTCAGCTGATTTTTATGACGACGGACCATGGCTCCATCCAGTTCGACCTGGTACATTACGGCTCCCAATCGGCGCTTGATGATGGCTGGTGTCCAAGTTGGCTTGTTCGAGCGGAAGTCCTTTGCGTAGACTGGCTCGTTGTTGTCGAAATCGCGTTGTCTAGTACCATGGTGCTTGTTGAACTGTCGTTCCATCCTGTTGTTTCTATGTCCAGGTACGGTGTCAGTGGCTGGTCTCAGCAGGTCCAGGGGTGTTCTCATAGTGCGTCCCAGGAAAGCTTCGACTGGTGTTGACTGGTTCGGAGCGGCTTGACATGGTGTTGATCGGTAACTCTCGAGAAAAATCTGGAGAGCTACGGCTGCTGGTTCATCTGACATCTTCTTTAGTCCTCGTTTGAACGTGTCGACAAATCGTTCGGCTTGTCCATTTGACTGCGGATGGTACGGTGGTGTGCGGACATGGTCGATTTCTCTGGAGTTGCAGAAGGCTTCAAACGTGGCGGCGGTGAACTGTGTCCCGTTGTCAGTGACCAAAGTTTTCGGGTTCCCAAACTGTGCGAAGACCTTCCTCAGGATTTCGATAGTGGCTGGTGTGGAGATCGTCTTCGTTGGGTGAATCTCAGGCCATTTCGAGTAGGCGTCGATAATGACCAAGTAGTAGAGACCGTTTACGGGTCCAGCGTAGTCAGCGTGAACTCGTGTCCATGGTGCGGTAGCGGCAGGCCATGTGTGTAGGTGTGTCTTGATCGGGTCCTTAGCGGCTTCGTTGCAAGGCTGACAGCTTTGTACCCACGTTTCGATGTCTTTGTCTATGTTCGGCCAATAGACAAAGCTGCGACTGAGCATCTTCATACGTGTGATGCCTGGATGTCCCTTGTGTAGAGTGTGCATGACTCGGCTGCGGAGACGTTGTGGAATGACGACACGGTGTGCTAGCATTAGACATCCGTTGACGATACTCAGCTTCTCCTTCTGGTTCTGCAGTGACCAAATTGGAGACGTGCGGTCGACGGCTGGCCAATGTCCGGACTTCACAGCGGCCATGACAAGTTGTAGTGACTGATCGCTAGCAGTGGCTTCTCGGATCATGCTGGCGTTCACGGGAAGTTGACGAAAATTGTCCAACTGTTCGGCTTGTACTTCGGCTTCGGCGAGGGCAATGATTTGATCTTCTGGGTCTTGCTTCTTCCTCTGAGTGTCGATGAGTCTTGAGAGAGCATCTGCTTGACCGAAGTCGGCTGTCTTGATGTGTTCCATATGGAAGTCGTAGTTGAGGAGTGTCGTGGCCCAACGGTGGAGACGGTTGGCGGCATAGACAGGAACTCCCTTCTTGCTTCCGAAAATGGCGAGGAGTGGCTTGTGGTCAGTTCGAAGTGTGAAGTGACGACCATGGAGATAACGGTGGAACTTCTGGACTGCGGTGATCAGAGCGAGTCCTTCCTTCTCTATCTGGCTGTAGTTGCGTTGAGCGGCATTCAGCGACTTGCACATGTGATGGATGGCTTTCTCACTTCCATCCGGGAACTTGTGTGTGATGACGGCATCAATTCCGTCTTGGGATGCATCGGCGGCGACGATCAACGGCTTGGTCGGGTCGAAGTGTGTCAGGAGTAGGTCGGATGACAGCACTTCCTTGATCTTGTCGAATGCGGCTTGATGTTGACTTGTCCACTTGAATGGCGTGTCCTTCGTGCAGAGGTTGTCCAACTGTCTGCGGAGCACGTGTAGTTGCGGGACGAATGAACCATAGAATTGCACCAGTCCAAGGAATGACTTGAGCTTGGTGATGTCCGAGGGGATTGGCATCTCGGCAATGGCTTTGGTCTTCTCTGGAAACGGACGTCGACCTTCTTCAGTGACGATGAAACCCAGGAACTTGATCTGTCGTTGTAGAAACGAGCACTTGTCCAGGCGGAGTCGGAATCCAGCATCGTTCAGACGTGTGAGCGTAGCGTGGAGGTGTTCATCGTGTTCTGCTGCAGTGCGACCGGAGATGATGATGTCGTCAAGGTAGCATGCGACACCTTCTAGCCCCACGAGTATACGGTCCATCGTTTGTTGGAAGATGGATGGTGCTGTCTTGATACCAAACGGGAGTCGGTTGTAGGAGAACAGACCTCGGTGCGTGGATATTGTCAGGAGCTTCTTGGATTCTTCTTCGGCTTCAATCTGCAGGTAGGCGTCTGCTAGATCCAGTTGCGAGAAGAATTTTCCACCATTAGTCGCGACGAAGATGTCATCGGCAGTTGGCAGCGGGTGGTTGTGGTCTTCCAGAGCGTCATTGAGACCGGTCGAGAAGTCGGCGCAGAGTCTCATGGTACCATTCTTCTTCTGGACGGCAACGATTGGAGCGGCCCAGTCAGAGTGGTCGGTTGGCGTTAGTACGTTGGCGGCTACAAGACGGTCGATCTCGTCACTGACACGTTGTAGAGCGGCATACGGTACTGGTCGGTTCTTGCGGAAGACAGGTCGTGCATCGGGCTTGAGCTGAAGGCGAGCTCGTGTAGTCGTGCAGTGTCCTAAACCATCTCGGAAGGTATCGGCGTGCGTCTTCCTCAGGTTCTCTTCTAGTTGGCTGCGAAGTTGAGCGT